>ML795422.1:120548-138470 GCA_009831015.1 Picea engelmannii
TTGGAGTTCTTTCATCCACATTTCATCTTTTCTTGTAAGGAGAGAAAATCAGTTGAGGGCCTCAAGAGCCTTCCATTGGAGAGGGAAGGGACCCAAGTCCTCTTTCTCCATTGTGTATCTTTGGATTTCATCTATCAGACCAGATTATACATTGGTGATATTGGTCCATTGTCATTTGTTTTTATTTTTTATTTCCATGCTCATAGTTTCATTTAGTTTTTGTTTAATTCTTGTTAATAGCTTAGTTGTTTTCTTTCTAACCTTTTACCATACAGCTGTCATGACTAGCAAAGCCCAACTAGGCATGTAAGCACTCACTTTTTGCTCACACAGCGACGAAAAGAGTGCAAACAATTAGAGTTTGTATGTGTTGTTTAATTGTATTCTTAATCCCTTACAAGTCATATTTGGGAGGAGATATGTCATCTAGAAGGAAAAAAAAAGTGGAAGAGGTCTACATCAACGTAAGGATTCAAGGTGCACTCACTAACCTTCTCTTATCTCTTTCTCTTATCACTTAGTCTATATTGTTTTGGGGTAGTTTATAGATAGGTCAATAATTTAAGGGAGTTATAGCTCTCTCTCTTTTGTCTCACTCACGAAGAGGCATAGCTTGTGTTGAATGAATGTCACACCAGAGCATGTGGCAGTCACTTTTCTGGGTTGGAAACAACTCAAAAAATTCTTCGTATTGGATACTTTTGGCCCTCATTGATAAAATATTGTGTAGATGAGGTCAATAAGTTTAACCTATGCCATATCATCTCTCAAAATATGTAGGTACACTCTGCTCCCATGTTTCCATATATTGTTGTTGGTCCCTTCACCATGTGGGGGATTGATTTTACTACATTCCATCCAGCTTCAGCTAGGAGGCATCATTATATCATCAAGGCATTAGATTACTTTACTAAGTGGGTGACAGCCATGCCAACATTTAGCAATGATGAAGAAACAACTGCACTTTTTGTTTTTAACTAGATTGTAGCTAGGTTTGGTATTCCGAAGGAGATTGTCATAGACCATAGAAGTCACTTCCATAACAAGATGATGTTTGAGTTAACATCAAAACTGGGGTTTAAGAAATAAAATTCATCACCTTAATACCCATAGGAGAATGGTCAAGTGAAGACTTTTAATAAGTCTCTCAAGACTATCCTCCAACGGAAGATCAATTCGGCCAAGTCGAGTTGGAATTTTATGTTGTACTCAGCACTTTAGGCTTATCGAACCCTAGTCAAGACTGTTATTGATATTTATCCTTTCCAACTCATTTACGAGATGGACACAATATTTCCCATAGAGTGCCAAATCCTCTCTCTTAATTTGATAGTGGAACTGCTACCCAACACTACTCCACTTGAAGAGCGTCTTCTATATCTCTAGCAACGTCAAGATGCAACCTTGGCCAACGAGGGTCATAAACAATGTGTCAAGTGTTAGTATGATCATTCCATCCACCCAAAATTTTTCTCTGAAGGCAATCTTGTCCTGGTCTTTGACCAAGATAAAGATCCCTCGAGGGTAGGAAAATTCAAACCCATGTGGTTCAGATCATTCATTGTTAAGAAAGTTTTAGAAAAGGGTGCCTATAAACTGGTTGATTTCGAGGGTAATTCTTTATCGAATCCTAGAAATAGTCTCTATCTTAAGAATTATTACACTTAGGTAGGTCACTTGGGCATGACTTCTTGTATAAAATGTATAGATTTATTTATACATTTTTTTCTTTTTTTCCTATGGACATGTGGTTTATTGTGTTTCTTTTCACTGTGGCAGATGTCAAGTGAATCTAAGGTCTATGTTGGGTTCACGGATGGTACTAGATGACACACTCAGAGGCTTACTTATATAGCTTGGGTGATCTTCATTCCCTTTGGTCAGTTGATTTCTTCTGGAGGTATTTGTCTGGGTGAAGCAGCCAATAATGTTGCCGAGTACAGTACCATAATAGAATTACAATGTGATGCCTTGTCACAAGGTATTTCTCACCTCCTGGTTTAACTAGATTCTCAACTAGTCGTGTCTCAATTAAATGTAATTTACCATGTCTACGATCCCACCCTTCACCGATGATTCCTTAGGGAACGTCTCTTAGAAAACTATTTTGATTATATTACTTATATTTATGTTCTTAGGAGATCTAATTAACTAACTGATACATTGGCTAATCATGTATTAGATTGACATATTTCTCACACATAAAAGTAAAAGCACACACATACATGCATATGTAAACACATTTGCAAAAACATTTTTATCCATAAGGAAAAAATATGTATATATAATAATGTGTCCAAAAATTAATGTCATAAGTACAAAAGTGGGCCATAAATCCTCAAATAGAGATGGTATAGATCACTGGGCTCAAGCCCTCACTACAGAAGAGATTAAAAAATAATGCCCCTTGGAACATATGTGGTCCAATAATAGATATGGCCTAGGCCTGTTGTCCATAGTGTAATGAAATACAATGTTCACAAGACACTGGAACAACTGAACCCAAGTCCTGGGTACCCCTACAACATGTGGTTGCATGGTCGAGGGTAAGTCCTCAATATATGCCATCGACACTGTATGAGTGAGAGTTGTCAGGTTCCTCTCCACTCATCGTAATACTCTCTTAGCCTCTCCAGATGGTGGTCCTCTCGTGACTGTTGTTCCTTATGTTGTTTTTGGTCCAACATCCTCTTGAGGATGAAGCCTGGTCCTGGAAAAGTCGTCTGGTCGTACCGGTCCCATGGCTGTATATAACATATTACTGAGTTAATACTTTGACATTACCATAAAAAGGATAATATTTAAAAATTCAAAAATAAAATAACTTTAAAATATGAATTAATGTGTACCTATCTCTCTGCGTGCCTCACCAGGGGGCATAGGCATATCAAGATCCCTCAAGAAACTGATCCTTATGTAGAGGTAGTTGTTATCACTAAAATTTCGTCCACAAATGGTTACATGAATCCAACATCTCCAAACACCTATTAGTTCACCCACGGCTTCAAAAATTCATTTCCAAGAGGCAAAAACTATACAATTGGGTCAAAACACTGAAGTGCCAAATTCACCAAAGGAATCACACACACATGCCTGAAATGTGCTACTTTATATAGGAAAACCCGTGCACATGCTCAAAATGCGCGACTGTTTATAGGCAAAGCCACGCACTTCCAAGAACGATGCATTTATGGTTCTTGTCGACCCCTCACCCACTTCTGGTTCATCTCCCAAGTCGATTTGACCCTCAAATCCGAGCTGAATCTGAGTGGGGGGCTGGTCAAAGACCTAAGGGTGCCCTAAAGGGCCCCTTTTATACACTAAAGACTAGTTGGATAATGCCTCAAAGATTTTCTATAAAAAGAGGCCATGGGTTCACTATATTTTCAAGAATCTATTTGTATTTTTATGCTGCCTATAATCTCCTACAAGGAACCTCTTTCCTCATTGGAGCATACAAGCACCATTTCATTGAGCTATTCACATAACCTCTTGAGTGAATGAGCTTTGGATTTCTTCACCATTTCCTTCTAGTTTGCTATCTGTAAGAAGAATTCTCACATTTCGGATTCAAGAGCCCTCCCTTGGAGGAAGAGGGGACCCATAAGTCTCCCTTTCTCTTTGGTTTTTTCCCACTAATACAATCTATCCATTGGTGGCATGAATATTGGTCAATTATTTGGTTAATGTTGGTTCTATTGTCCTTATGCACTTTAGTTTAGTTTCTTTAATTGTTATTAGCTTAGTTGTTTGTTTATTTCTTATTATTGATGTTTCTAACTCTTGCACTATCTTTTGTCCTGTTCAGCTAACCCTACCAAACTTGTAAGTGTCTCTCTTTTGCTCATTTAGGTGATGAAAATTATACAACAAATTGGCGACTCTATTGGGGATAGGTATCAATTTCCTCCCCATTTGTGTTGTTTGAGCACTTATTTTTTATTTATTTAACTTACAAGGATCATAACCGGCCCAATCCTACCTATAAAAATCCAAATTCGAAGCTGAGATAAGAGAATTCCATCCGAAATTTTCTTCTCGGCCGCGTAGCAGAAAGTGTGTGGGTTTTTTAGCCCTCATGCAGGCCATCCAAGCACATGTGCCAAGAGAAATGTGTTCCTCATCACTTTCTGTGCACCTACACCAATAGGTCATTGTTGATTTGTGCATTGGCACCACATGTGCCTCTGTCTACTCTGCAACCCCCACATCTATCCATAAATTCAAACATTGTAAGGGTTTTTGTGATATGTTGAAGGCCCGTAGCCTTATTAATATTGATAACATGAAAATTGTAATATCAACCACACTTAGATTCCATCTCCACATGAAGAGTTAGTCAAAACATGGGCACTTAGGGGGTTAAAATCCATATTTTTCCTCTTTTTGCTTTCATTTTTCCACATGGATGGCTTGCTTTGATTGTAAAATTTAAGTTGGAATAATTCAATATCACATATATAAACACTTGCATTGGGACCAGAAATTAAAATTCAATCATTGAGTATGCTCTTCTCTTGCACCACAGAGCGATCTTGAGAATCAAAAAAATGATTGAGGGAAGGTTTCATCTCCCTTAAAGATAAAATATTTAGGAGAGGACAAATCCCCCCTAGGGCCCCTCTTAGTTTATTTTCAAAACATCTTAAATTTGTAAGGGCCCATGCATGCCCACATGCTACAAAGATAGGATAGTTTTGAAGCTTCTTTCTTAGATTAAATTACATCAAGGAGTTTAAAGGATTGGTAAGGACCCACATGTCCACATGCTAGTTCTCTAGGGACTTTAAAATTCCACAAGTGTTATCCACAAATTTGGTCATCGTGATAATGTCATGGTGATGTTATGATGATAGAAAATCAAGCTCCTCATTAAGGACTCCTTCCTGAAAAAGGTTGCACTTATTCATTTCCAAAAAATCATGTTTTGAGGACTGTTCGCAGGCTACATATTACTCCCCTGCGAGAATCCTAAATTCCCGCAGGCTGCATTTAGTCAAGGTGCGAACTTCTCGCACTGTGCTAAAGGTCAGGGTGAGAACATGCTTCCAAAGAAGGAAAATGGATGAGTTCTCAATTCTTCTAGAAGGAATCTTCTAGAATGATGAGTTGGTGTTCGAATGGTTGTTCAGAAGCTGGCATTCCAGATTTATTGGGATCATTCTTATCCTAGCAACTAACCTATTCTCTCCTATAAATTGATGAGAATACTCATGGAAAGGGTTAAGTTGGCAAGCTAGGGAAACCTATTGGAGAATTGGTGCATTATTGTGTGGAGAATTGATGCTGCAGCAGATAGAGACAACAACAAGGTCATCACAAGTAGTTGATTTTCTTCATGCATGAGCAAGTGTGTGTGTCAAAGATAGAAGCCATTGAACGAAGATCTACGACATCAAGGCTCAGGTTGTATATTTCTCTTTCAGTTAATTCAATACATGAATATGTCCCTTTCCCATAATGATGATGTCATCTTATTACATGATTCCATGATCACATATATAGACTAGATATTGGATACATTGATATGCTTGTACTTCGATTGGTTTGTTTTGTTGTGATTGAACGGAGCAAGAGCATCGAAGCAGAGCGAGGAACAACAGAGATTTAGGAGAGCGCTCATAAGGTATGTCCACTATCCACTTCTCTTAGTTCATTCAATAGTCTAGATCTAGGGAAAGAGTAGTATTCTGTCTTGTTTTGTTCTAGATCCAGGTGGATCTAGGGAGATTGGTCTGTGTTCGCACTCACTAATTTATCCTTAAACAAAATTGGCGACTCCACTGGGGAACATCCCTTTGGTCTTTTTTGGTTTCTGTATTTTTTGTGGCCATTTGCTCTGGTTTCTTTTTTCTCCTGATTTGTAAATCTCTGAGTCCTCAGGATACCCTGAGTGACCTTCTGGGTTGGAGAGTCAGTTTACTTTTTACTTGATTTTTCAAATTTTTCTTTAGTTCCAGGGATTCCCACACTGTGATCATTAGCAGCCTACGAGAACCTTGATAGTTCGCACCTTGCCTATATGTTCCAGTGTGAGTAGTTCACACTCTACACTTAAGTATCCTGCGAGAATCATAGTTTCTCGCACTGTGTTCCAAACCAGCCTGCGAACTTTTTTGTGAAATTTTTGGATTCAAGTTTTGACTCTGTCAATAGCTCATATATGTTGATTTACACCTCTCTGGCTTGTTAAACCATTGATTTTCTTGTCTTTTGCTGTAATTGACTTGCTGGATCTGATCTGGGTTTTTTAGGCTTGTTCTTGCTTTGATTACTTTACTTTCATCTCTTAGCCTTTATTGACATTTTTCTTCTCTTTGATTACTGGGATTGAATGTGTCGTGTTGGTTAAGAATCAGTGATTGATTGGAAGTTAAGTTTTTTATGTTTCTCTTGTACTTGTTGGTCCAAAAGGACAATTTTCATTTGCATTGAGAAGCTCTTTTGGTTTGTTTTGTTTTTGCTTTCATTGAAAGTTTTGGCTGAGTTGTAGTTGATTGTTTGATATCGGTCATTTGATTTTCTTTTCTCTGTTATCAGAGTTCTTCTTGGAAAATGAACTACTTGTTTTCTTTCAAGTTTTTGTTTTTGATTTGTTGAAAACATCGAAAATCAAAGTTTTTAGAGCATTGAAGTTTTGGAAAAGACATTTAGACATTGTTCATTGATACATGATTGTTGCATTCATATTTAAACGGAAATTGAGCATTACATTTGCATTGTAATATTGAGATTGATTCGGAAATTGTTCTCTCTCTCCCATAACTAGGATTCATTGAATGAAAAAGATTATATTTCATCATATCCTTTCATTTATTGGGTCAGAGTCACACATCATTAAGTTTCACTTCCGTTGCCTCTGAGTAAACAACAACCATTAAAAACATTGCGCAATATTAAAATTGATCTAGTAACTTTTTTCTAGGGCTCTTTTACACCAACATTAAGTTAGGCTAGTGCTTTGGAGTAGGAAGAGAGACACACTCTCCAAAGGCTCAAAAACACACAATAGAATCTTGAGTTAGGGAGTGTAAAATTCCATTGGGAGCATATTGTCCTGGGAAGCCCTTCTAACACAAGGGTCAAGCATTAGGCCGCATTGGTGTTGACATAGATACTTACCCACTTTGTTGACATCGGTGTAGAGATTGCACGTATTACGGGGATCACTCCGAGGTATACCCACAATTATGAGTGGAAGCCTTTGAGTTGGTTTCGGGCTTTGTTACCCTGCCCTTGCGTGTGGATCGGGCTGACGACCGTTCCCCCAGGCTGTACTATTGTTTGTGGTGACCATAGTTGCTTATCTCTCTAGGTTCTTACCCAAGGTGACTGTGGAGGGGATAGTCTCCATGGTACCTGGAATCGACATTGATCAAACTCACTCGGGCTCCTTGGAAGGTAAATCCACAATTACTGCGTGGAAGCCTTAGAGAGTAAATCCACAATTACGGGCGTGGAAGATTTCACCAGGGTGTAAGTCTGTTAAGCAGGTCGTCAACGTAACTTTTCCACCCTAGCCCCGCCCCTTCTCATCTCGTTGTTGCGACGTTGGATTTCATCACCAACTAGTGGCTTTGATATTAGAAGGTATTGTTTGCTTGGTGATTTTCTCTTTGTTTACTAGTGTATGCTGTTGTTTTCTCGTAGTTGACCATAGGATTTTCGTTGGGGGATTTTTTACTTGTTTACAATTGCTCCCCCGCGACGTTCGCGTAGGATGCAAGGTCTGTCTCCAGAACATCTGGAAGCTTCACAACCTTTGCACACAACAACACCCAAGGATACCCTTGAGGATTCTCCTCGTCCGGGTGAAATCCCTTTGGTCACTCTACCACCTACGGACGTAAGTGATGTCCCAGAAGTCTTTACACCACCTCCACAAGTAGAAACCACTGATCCTCTTGCAGACTTTCGAATTCACAATACTATAGAAGATTACCGCATTCGTCGTGGTGAACGACCTATAGGATGATTTCATCTTTATGGTGATGATATTCCACCTCCCGAATCAATTGCTGGGCCTTCTCACGGTGTAGCAAGTCAAGATCCTGCTTGGTCAGGTGATTTCCGACGAGTCTTGTTTGGTACTGAGTCTCCTGAACCAGAAACTACACCAGCAATTACCACTTACCGTTTTATTCTTCCACCCGAGATGGCCCATCTCGCTATTACTTCAAGTGTCCAAACCGAGATTCCGGCAACAAATCTTGCCCCTATAAATACTCAGCAACCACCTGAGGTTACTCCAACTTTACCCCCTAGTTACCGTGCTTTGAATCTTGCGTTGAATGTCACACATCCAACACCTCCACAAACTCCTGCTGGTTCTCCAGGTGGCCCTCAGTTTCCTGGGCATCCTATTCCCGGTTTCATCCCGACACTTCCTCAGTTTCCTACTGGCACTCCTAATCTTGGTAATACTGTTCCAACTGTGGCACCAAACTTGAATATTCCTGCTGGTGGGCAGGGTAGTACTTTTCCTTTTCCTTTACTCAAACACAATGTAGTTACCACACAACCTACAGTTGGTACCCAACTTCCGGGAGGAACTGTACCTACGGTCGGGGGACCAGCATCCCCTTTTGGGAAAAACATACCTCCTGCGTTGGCCCAGTATTGGCAACAGCTTTTACAAAATGTCCCTCTTGCTGGGGGGAAAACTACAGTTCCTCTTGCTGGGGGGAAAACTACGATCCCTCCTGTAGGCCAACCATATCCAGGTGTGACTAATCCTATTTGGGGATCGGGACAGACTTCCCAATCTCAGGCCCCTGCCCAAACCCAAGGTTATAATCCTTGAGGCTACTACCCTATTCAGCCACCACCAAACCAACCCGGAGCTTCCCTTTACGGACAATCTGCTTATGCTCCTACTGGTCTGCCGACGGGGCTTCCACCCCAAAGCCATCAATATCCGCAAGTGAACCGCCAGTTGCCTTTTCTCGCTACCTTGGATTTGTCGGATTTGACTAGGATCCTGAACGATCCTATTCGTCACTCTCCCCAATGGCCAGTTATTCCTGCTAAACTCCCCTCGGACATTCTGAAATTCGATGGGAAAGCGGGAGAGGACCCCAACAACCATGTCATGACTTTTCATTTATGGTGTTCATCAAATTCACTCATGGATGACTCCATTCATTTGCGTCTTTTTCAACGGACCCTTACTGGTTCGGCTGCGGAGTGGTACATTGAATTACCACGAGGTTTCTTTTCGGATTTCAACACCCTTGCAATGGCCTTTCTCACACACTACCAATTATTGATTCGTTACGATACAGGAACTGGGATTCTTACCTCCTTCAAACAGAGTACGAGCACTCATATCTCTGATCACATTCATGAGTGGAGAAGGAGGAGACGTCTCATTAAACTTGAGCTTCCTGATCATTTATTGGCCGAGTGGTTTACAAAATCTTTTGTCAACAAAATTGGTAAAGACATTGCTATGGGCGGTGTTGTCACTGAAGAGTAGGCTATCAGTCGTGCTCAATATTTAGATCTCGTTTATTCACAAACGGGCACTTTGTATGACTTACTACCTGATCTACCTCATCCCGGTACTTCCAACACTTCTACTGCTCCAATTGCTTCACATGCAGCTGATGGTGTGATTGGGACCACTCATACCCATTCACATTCCATTTCGACTACAACTCCAAAATCCAATCCTTTTAATGTTCAAAATGCTCCGTCTCCTACTCCTCCTGCTGGTAAAACCTCTGAAGTAAACGCTGTTCAGTCTACGCCTACCGGTAAGAACAAATCCAAGAAGGGGAGAGGCAAGAATAAGGAGAGTAAAAACAATACTCAGACTGAGCAAACCAAATCACCTCCTGTTGAAGACTATGATAAACGCAAACCACGTTATCCTTGCCTTATCTGTGGTGACGATCATTACACGAAAGATTGTCCGAGGCGTGCTGAAGTTAATAAATTCCTTCAAAATACGCCAAAACCATCTACTCCGGCCGTCTTCTCACAACCCTTTCCGGCTCAACAACAGGCTTCGTTGGTCATTCATGATCAACCCTCTACCTCTACACAATCCTATGTTTTGATGTGCTTCAGTGATTCTAAGAAAGATAATGTTGCACTGACCACTAGAGCTAAAGATTATACTCCTTCTACGGAGAAGGTTGACAATTCACCTCCCAATCTGGTACAACTCTCTCCACCGAATCCACCTACAACTGGTCCTCTTCATCTCAAAAGACCAAACCTTGATACAGTTATATGGCCACCACCCAAAGGTGTCGTTAAGGAGTCGGTATTCAATCCTCATGCACGTGCGGCTCATAACTACAGCATTATAGAAGATCTGGCCCAAGCACCTTCAGCGATGTCTGCCCTCGAGGTCCTTCAGTCTTGTCCTGAACAACGAAGGGCCCTGTTGAAAGCCATAGGTGGAATCGATCCCACGGATATGAATTTGATAATCTTTGACTTGGAAGAACATGTTCCAAGTTTAACCCCACAACTTTCATTTTAGATACAAGTTGTTATTGCCAATAAGAGTATTTGTCGGACAGTTGTTGATGAGGGTGCCTCTACGTGCGTCATGTCTTTTTCTTGTTGGAAAGCGATTGGCTCTCCCCCGTTAACCGAATCACAAAACACTTTACGAGCCTTCAATGGCTCTGGTTTCAAGCCATATGGTGTTCTGCCGTCGTTGTCTGTCACTCTTGAAGGTAAGACCATCCAGGTGGAAGTGGAAGTTTTTGATACTCCTCTTGATTATAATCTTCTACTTGGTCGAAGTTGGGTCGATTCTATGCGTGCGGTAGTGTCAACCCTTTTCCATGTCCTACGATTTCCTCACCAGGGAAAAGTGGTCACGGTTGATCAACTTGCTTTCTTCAATACTGATACCCGTACAGGCAACGTACCGTTCATAGCAAACACCCCTCCGGGTTATGAGAATGTTGGAGTCGGTCTTTTAAAAGATTCTTCATTGATGGGCACTTTCCCCATACTGCCACCTGATATTCCACGCCCGTTAGTTGCATCAATTAATATGGTCTCTACTATGCCTCGTGAACTTCCTGTGTCTACGGACCCTTGGATAGTCCCTACTTCTGGAGATCATGTTCATTTCGGCGACGTTATGCCGTTAAGTCCGGTCGAGTCTGCTTACCAAGCTATTCAATCGGCAAGACATACTACTTCTTTTGATGAGGACTTGTCTCCTGATCCTTTCCGTGTTGTTTTTCCCACAGACGAGATGATCATGTCCGTCATGGAAGACACCCCTTGGGACGATTTACATCATCGTTCCATATTGTTTCTGGGACAAGAAACTCTTGAGAATTATCAGCGGATTTCGACTCCGTCGACCATTGTTGTTATCTCCACAGTTTCCCAATTCACACGAGATGTGTTGGCAGAAGGAAACCTTAGTAACATCTCGCCCACGATACCCATAGATATTTCTGTGAAACCTGGAATAGATGAGAATGTTCATATTGGAGCCTTGTGTTCTCCTGACGAAATTGTCACTTATACTTCGTTGTTTAAAGAGTTTTGTGATATTTTTGTCTGGAGTTACGAGGAAATGCCAGGTATCGACCCTTCGATTGTAGTTCATGAAATTAAGACTTATCCTGGAGCCAAATCAGTTCGACAGCGTCTCCGCCCTGTTCATCCACGTAAAGCCGTGACCATTAAACTTGAAGATGAAAAGATCCTTAAAGCCAGTTTTATTTACCCTGTGGCCCTAACGGAGTGGGTCTCTAACCCAGTACCGATCGATAAAAAAGGCAGTAGTATTCGCGTTTGTGTTGATTATCGGGATATCAACAAAGATTGTCCTAAGGACAATTTTCCAACCCCTTTTGTCGATCGGATCGTCGATGATTGTGCCGGTAGTGAAATCTTTTCCCTCATGGACGGATTTTCTGGCTATAATCAAATCAATATCGCTCCTGAGGACCAACACAAAACGACTTTCATTTGTCCTTGGGGTACTTTCGCCTACTGTAAACTTCCTTTCGGTCTAAAGAACGCTGGCGCTACGTTCCAACACACTATGTCTTACGCATTTCACGATATTAAGCATATTTTCCAACCTTATTTGGACGATTTTCCGGCTCACTCGTTACGTCGGGTCGATCACCCTATGCATCTCCGAACAATCTTCGTTCATTGTCGATTCTATCGCATTCGCTTGAATCCACATAAGTGTGTCTTTTGCGTAGAATCCAGCCGTCTCCTTGGTTTTATTGTTTCACGCCATGGGATCCGGGTAGATCCTATCAAGGTCGAGGCGATTCTGAATCTCCCTCCTCCTTCTTCTTTGCGTCAGCTACAAAGTTTGCAGGGGAAGGAAAAATTTCTTCGTCGTTTCATCCCGAATTATGCTGAGATTACTCGGGGTTTTACCCGTCTTCTAAAGAAAGGTTCTGAGTTTGTCTAGGATAAACTTGCTAATGATGCCTTCGAAGCCTTGAAACTATCCCTTACGAAAGCTCCTCTTCTGTTCCCTCCCGACTACAGTCGAGATTACTTTCTTTATTTAGCTGCGTCCGAGTATACCATCGGTATGGTCCTCGTTCAAGAGGATGATAACCACGATGAACATGTTATCTATTATTTGAGTCGAGGTTTAACTTCCACGGAAATCAAATATCAACATGTTGAGAAGCTGGCCTTGGCTTCTATTCAAGCAGTTCAACGTTTTCGTCATTACATCCTCGCCAGGAAAACTACCATGATTTCACATTGTAACCCCATGCAACATATATTGACTCGTCAATTGTTGGGGGGAAAATACTCCAAGTGGATTGTTATTCTCCAGGAATTCGATTTGGAATTCGATCGAGCCACGTCAAAGAAGTCATTGGTTTTCGCTGAGTTGATTTGTGACTTTCCCCACACTGCAATAGAAAAAGTAGCAGTTGATTCGTAACCTGACGAGTCACTTTTCCTTATTGCTACCAACGATATTTGGTACGGAGATATCATTATATATCTCCAAACTCAAACTTTTCGGCCTGAGTTGTCCAATGCCGAACGTCGTCGTGTTCGTTATCAAGCACGTCATTATATTATCCTCAGCGATACTCTTTACCGTCGAGGCATTGACTCTGTCTTTTGGCGGTGTTTAACTTTTGATGAAGCTGAGAAAGCTTTGAATGATTGCCACTCTGGAGCATGTGGTGGTCATATGTCTGGGTATGCCACTGCTCAGAAAATTTTACGTGCAGGTTACTTTTGGCCTTCTTTGTTTCATGACTGTATCACTGCCGTTCAGAAGTGCCATGCCTGCCAAACCTATAATCAGAAGATTCGGTCGCATCCTGCTCTGCTTCATCCTGTAGTCTCAGTAGGTCCGTTCACTAAATGGGGCATCGACTTCATGACCTGTCACCCTCACTTGGCCGGGGGGCATGGTTATATTATCGTAGCTGTTGATTATTTTACTAAGTGGGCCAAGGCGATGCCGACATTTGATAATACTGGGAAGACTGCAACACTTTTCCTTTTCAACCATGTCATTACTCGTTTTGGTGTTCCTCAGGCTATCGTTACCGATCACGGTAGTCATTTTAGAAATAATCTGATGTCTGAACTTACCGAGAAGTTGGGCCTTCGTCACGATAGCTCAACACCCTATTATCCTCAGGCTAATGGCCAGGTTGAAGCCATCAATAAGGTTCTCATCACTATGATTCAGAGGATGATAGGAATCCATAAGACCAGTTGGCACACAATGTTATTTTCGGCATTATGGGCATATCGGACGTCTGTTAAGTCTGCCACAGGATTCACGCCTTTTCGACTAGTTTATGGCATGGAAGCCATTCTCCCAATAGAATGTGAAATTCCGTCTTTGAAACTAGCTATAGAACTCTTACCCAATACGTCTGCCGAGGAAGAACGTCTGTTGTATCTGATGCAATTAGACGAGACTCGCCGTGACGCTACTCTTGTAATAGAAGCCCAAAAAAAATGCATTAAGGGACAATATGACAAGCATGTCAAACCTCGTGTCTTCTCTGAAGGAGATATTGTTCTTTTATATGAACAAGATAAGGATGTCCTAGGAGCTGGGAAGTTCGAACCAATGTGGTGTGGGCCTTACATTGTCAGCAAAGTATTGGGAAAAGGAGCATATGAGTTAGTGGATTATGATGGGGTACCTTTGAGTGAACCCAGAAATGGGTTGTACTTAAATAAGTACTATGCATAAGTCATTTGTGCATGAAGTACTTGTATTTTTATGTATCATACTGAGTGTGTGTGATTACTTTTATCTTTGAGTTGACGTTATTTGGTCTCTACCCTTATGATTACGTTGTGTTTGGTTTCAATATTTCGGAGTATTCACTACCTTATGTTGGCTTCGCTGACGGTGCCAGTCGTAGTACTCGAAACCTAGCTTCCACTGCCTGGGCTATCTATGCCCCAACAAACGAGCTTATATCTTTACGAGGTGTATGTCTTGGGCGGGCGACCAACAACATAGCAGAGTATAGCGCCGTTATTGAGTTATTGGTCAATGCTATTTCTCTTGGAATTCGTCACTTGGTTGTGCGACTTGACTCACAGCTAGTGGTGCTACAGCTAAGTAATGCCTATTCTATTCAGAGTCCTACATTATTAAGAGTTTATTTGCGAATTCGCCTCTTGGAAAGACATTTTGATCACAAAGAATATCAACACATTCCGAGAAGTCTTAATACATTAACTGATGCTTTATCTAATTACGTATTAGACAGACATTTGAACAATTTATAAATCAAACACATGTACACAAGTGAAAAGTAAGCTGGTAGGAACCATGTATATATATATAACGGTCAAAGTTTGTTTTTTACAAAATGTGTCCGAAGACCAAAATATCAAAAATGGAAGCTCATGGCTTCTACATAAACGATATCATGACATCAATGATGTTCACAATATCATACTAAAGTCCTGGCTACTCTACGGAGAAAACGACCCATAGAGGCAGAAACTCCGACGGTATGACGTTGATCACGTCGTGGGATCTCCTCCAGAGGCATATCTGGAACATCATGCATCAAGCCCTCTAAGTTTTTCTCCACGATGAGATAGTCCTTGGCATGCTGGGGGACTGGAACTACTGCTTCTCCTCGCCGCTGAACAGGAGAACTCCCAGCTGGCCTGTATGCCCCAACATCTGTGTGATCAATACATTTTGGTGTTAGTCTTCGACAAAAATTACAAATACAAAAACATCTAAAAAGTTAAAAAGTTGGTGTACTTATTACCAATATTTCCCCACTGTGCATCTTCAGGGAGGACAAGGTCAGGATCACCTCGAAAGTCCAAGCCAGCATATTCATAATCCTCAATCATCACAACCTGGCCTTGGAGCCAATCAAAGAAACGATCGTCATACCTGACGATGGGACCTGCCACATGCCTAGCCATGAGCTGGCACCATCGTAGCATCCGTGGATCCCTAGGACCCAGGAAATGCCAATCTGCCTGAAGCCTGTACACTGGGACTCTCTCGCAGAAGAAGGATACTAATAGTGATCCATAACCAAATTGCTTGAGGCCTCCACGCCTGCTTTTTGTCAGTTGTTTCTTAAAGCTGCGTAGCACTGCGTCAGCCCAATTGAAAACTCAGGGCTCAAGACACTCAAGGGAATATTGAAAGTAGCTCTGTAGCGCCATGTGTGGGGCAGCACTGCCTACCATTTGAGCTATAGTAAACAGGATGGTACGAAGAGTGATATCGGTCACTCCCCAAATAGCCACTTTGCCCCTTTGTCTTTCCGCCTCTGGCACACAGTGATCTCTGCAATACTCGCTCATTTTCCTACCGCCTCTGCGACTACCAGTCAAGCTGACATATGAACCTCGTCTCGACAAACAGGTCAGAAAATAGATATCTTCAATATCAATTATCAATGGATGGGCACCCACATTGAAGACCTGCTGATCCAGGTCCCACATCTGGACTAAGTGTTCCAATAAACGAACTTGGGCTCTCATGCCCGGTATCCAGAAGTACTTTAGGAGACCACAGTTTCTTAAGGCAACAATAGTTTGCGGGTGATTCTCAGCGGAATTATTATCATCTTCGTGCTCACGTTCTCTCCACTCAAGCACCATGGTGTGACTATTAACCTGCACAATAGCAATGGGAAAATAGTTAATAAATTGAAGCATGAAAAATTTTGATTTTTTTGGCTAAATATTATACAAAATTTTTAAAACTGCGCTATTCGCAGGTGAAGTATAGTTACAGTGAGAACTTTCCACAATGTGGTTAAAGGCCACCTGCGGGAATCAAGGATTCTCGCAGGCCCCGAATGGGTAGCCTGCGGGAATCCCTTTTCACGCGTAGGGTTTCAAAACCAAGCCTAAAACTCAAGTTTTAACCATTCAAATTATAAAATTAAACCATGAAAAGTTAAAGAATTGAGTACTTACATGTTTGATCCAAACGGTTTGCGATTTGATGCCCTGAAGCTCCCGGAAGTTGACTGAGAAGATTGGAGGTAAAATGGTAATTTTGGCACTATAATGGTAAATGGGAAAACATATGGTGAAAATGACATGGTAATTTTGTTTTATTCACTTTTTACTATAGTGAAAGTGGGTTTTTTCATTTTTATTTCATTATTTTGCCCATTTAACCCTATTACTAATACAAAAGTGAGTGAAATGACTTGCAGGCACCTAACGAGACGTTTATGGACCCAAAACTTTTGACGTGTGGTGTGTTTATTTGGTTTTCTATGGTTTTTGATCTAAAAACCTCAAGTGCCTTTTGTCCGTTCTAGCACTTGTGAAAAACTTAGAATGTGGTCAGGCGTTGTTTTATCCCTTTTCCGGGCTTGATGTGGTTACACGAAAAAGGAACCCCCCTGGAGTTGACTTTAAGCCCTTTTCACGACTCCCTAAACATGAAAAGATTGCCGAGCGACCTTGCTATTTTCACGCTCGTTAAAGTATTTGAACTTACGCATCCTTCGAGCGATAGTTTAACCCTTTTTCGGTCTCGTTGGACTATTGTATGAAAAAGGCACTGAGAGAGTTCTCTTTTAAGTGTTTTTCCAAACTCTATAATCCTGAAAAACCTTCGAGTTTTCTATCTCTGGACTCGTTAAACACACATTGGCAGACCCGTCATGGGACCGAACCACTCCTTCCTAGGGTTTGTTAAAAATACTCCGAAGGACTCATCCGAAGGATGAGCTTATATCAACAAGCATATGTGATCCTCTTCAAGCTTGCGTAAAAATAAAGAGGTACTTGCCAGAAATGGTGGGGGAAAAATTTGGGAAAGGGATATGTTTCATCGTTGAGTTAATTGGCAGTAAGTGTCACTCTTGAACATGACACCCCCTATTCATCATCTGAAGTTGGTTTGGGAAATCCATTTGTCTCTCATTCGATTTGATTACAATATCTTTCTATGTGTCGTCTTTGAGTCAATGCTACCAAATCATTGGTCGTGTCATTCATATGTTCAAGAGCAGTCCACATCTCTATTGAGTCGGCCATCTGCAGTTATCCTTTCACTTCGTGTCGGCCTTCCCTGTGTCCAAAGTCCAATTGTTACATGCTCTGTTTCAGCATCAAACTCTGTTACTTATTTCGTGTCACTGACGGGGGATACATTAAGGCCCTCCTGTGACGAGTCTTGTTCCGTCGACTTCAGCACATTATCCGGGATTAAGACTTAGAAATTATTTAGTACCTTGAAGCTTGCATGCCTCAATGGCAAGTTTCTCGCTTTCGACAGTGGGTTTACATCATTGACCCCTGATCGAGAGATTCCGTCGGATGTTCGACATCAACTCATTTATTCACATTCGTTGGATTGTACTATAGTACCTTGGGGGTCATTGACATTAATGGTGATTTCCCTCGCACTTGTTAACGGTATACATCAATGACCGGTAATCAAGTGGTTTCTACCATGTTCGACTTCGA
>ML795422.1:175460-191286 GCA_009831015.1 Picea engelmannii
GCTATCAACGCACTACTTTCCAATACTAGTGGGTTGATTGAAAAAGTTGCTCCCTTGATTAAAACAAAGTTGTAGCACATTAAATTTATCAATGATATCAAACATGAATGTATTATATTAATAATGAAAGGTTAATGTGGATTAAATTTTATTTACCTTATCCTGCAAAGTGGTTCTTGGTAACTTCCCCAATATTTTCTGGTGTACAACTACAACTTTATAGATGTACTTGTGACCAAGCTAGAGGTCTTCCTTTGTGGTTCAGTACTGAACTCCTCACCCTGTGTCGAGTGAAATATATGCTATCTATTTCAACATTAAATTGTCAACCCGGGACTCGTAGGATTCGAGGTGCTAGCACTGTATGTGTAGGTCTAGAGATCTAATCTAGCCTAGTCTAGCCTAATCTAATCTAATGCCAATAAACTCAAATAATGAAGAGATTTACTTTGAATTTACAGAGTAATCTACAACTATGAATGGTGAGCTCATTATTCTAAGTAATCAAATCTTGAATAAGAACAAGCTATCTTTCTTTAAAACCAATCTCTGATTGTGGACAATGAACTAATCAAAGCAAACTATCTCTTAAAAGCAATTATTTACCATACTTATTCAAAGAGATCTATTTTTAAAATACTTATTCAAAGAATCACAATTATATTTATCCTACGAGGAATGAATCCTATGTTTACACTGATCTCACTGGCTAAAAATGAAAAACATCATGATAACATTTAAATTAAAAATGAACAACATCATGATAACATTTAAATTAAAAATGAACAACATCATGGTATTCTAATTAACAAAGTATATAATCATTGTACAAAAGAGATTAAAAATCAACTATTATCCTATCACTCTGATGATGGAAGTAAAGTGAGGAATTTATGCAAATCTACAAGAAATAATAAAAATTCACAACTTCATGTAGTTGTTATAGGCACTACCTAAATAACCAATCTACAAATGATTTATGATTTACGAAACAAAGAAGAAAACACTGTGTACAATTTGCATAGTGATATGTCTATGAACATATATCCATTAATAAATTATAACCTGCATAAAAATATGTTAGGTATTAGATTATTGACAAGTAAATATAGACAACTGTAAGTATTCTATAACACACATACGATTTTAGGGAGCGATCTGCAATTTATAAATAAATATATACACAGTAACACAATTTTAACAAGCAACCCGAAATTAGCAAGTAATGATAGTAAAATATGAAAATGCAAATATACAACAATATGAACAAGCTACACAGACTACTGGTGGGCCACCCAATATTCATGGCACTACTCCAATATAAAACACAGTCACAAACTCAACATAGGACTAGTATTAAACATCAAAACAATTTTTTTACAGAGAAAATCCAAGATAATGATTGTATGTATAAAATCATGTCTTTGGTGGCATAGACCAGCAAGTATATATAAAGTTTATACACATATTGATAGGTCAACCACTAAAAGGGTCAACGCTCTCTAAAAACAAAAATTCATTAAGTTTAGTAACAGAACACATCTCATCCAACAACTTCCTGTGCTCAAAATAACGGTTGATGCAACTACTCAAATCTGAATGCGATGGGTTACATAACTAGAGGGCATGTGTTATAACCCTAAATTTCTCTACACATTCTTACATGGCCTTTGGCCCTCTTACTTTCATTTCTTTCCAAAGAACTGTTGAGTTTCTCTTGTTAAAAACCAATTTTTTGAAGATGTACGTGCCCTGCACCAATACTACCCTTGTACATACGCTTGTTGCACCACTACAACTCGTGTACATACGCATGTTGCACCATTACACCCTGTGTATACTTGCAAAAGTTGAAGAAAATAAAAATTTGCAAGGAATTTATTGAGATTGCGGGCTATTGGGTAGTTTCCCAGCTAATTCGCCTGCTATAGCCCATCACCCAACCAAATAACCATCCTTTTTTCATACAAAAAGAGTTGTTTGGGTCTTATTTCACATCTAAGAAAAAGAACAATGAACATATTCTTGATTTCACTTCCCCTCCTTGCCCAAGATATTACAACCCTTTTGTGAGAATTGCCTCAACATTCCATCATTATCCCCTTCTCCCCCATTTTAACCCATTCAATTCCCAAGAAGAGATGGAAAGGTTGAGAGGAGAAGCCATACAAAGGTGCACTTGGATCTTGGTGAAGATGAGCCTGGACCAGGTTCACAAAACAGTAGTCGGCTTTGATTGTAAAGGTATAATCATTGAGTTATTAATAAAAGAGTTACTTTTCCTATCCCAAATCATGGTGTACTGAATGATTTTATTGATTTATGTTTTGACATTCTAACATATTGTTGATTAATTGAGTTGGTTATCATTGATTTCAACCCTTGAAGAAAGTCCGGTAGCAAATTCTGATAGAAAAAAGGTTTGGGTAATAGACCCAAGCTTGTTTGATGTATAATGGTATGAGTTTTGATATATTTGCAGGTAAGACTATTCTAGATGGATAGTACATGTCATACCATTTATGGTGGTATGTGGAACATCACATAACTCCTCACGGTTAAAGAGTTATGGCTATGTGAAGTTGGAGAACCCTCATGCGTCATCTAGAAGCCCCAAAAGGTCAAAGTAGTCAAAGTGCTTGCAACGAAGAGATTATTTAAATAATAAAGTGAAGTGGAAAAGTAAAAAAGGATTATTTAAATAATAAAGTGAAGTGAGAAAGTTAAAGAGGATTATTTAGATAATAAAGTTAAGTGACATAGTCAAAGAGGATTATTTAAATAATAAAGTCAAGTGACAAAGTCAAAGAGGATTATTTAAATAATAAAGTGAAGTGACAAAGCCAAAGATGATTATTTAAATAATAAAGTGAAGTGACAAAGGCAAGGAGGATTATTTAAATAATAAAGTAAATGGAGAACTTTCTAATTATGGAAACTGGTTATAAGAAGGTTAACTGATGCAGGAGCATCGCCAGCAACAAGCGAGCATGGGACAAACACCACTTCATTTTTGACACATGTTGAAAATGTTTGAATTGTTTTGAAAGTTTGGATGCACAAACATTAATTTAATAATTAAGAGAGTGCGTACTTCCATATTGTAAATATATCTTGAGCGATCCGCTCTCATCTATAGGGTGTAAAGGCATTTATAGGCAGTTAATGTAAGTAGGTAGAATTAAATTCTAGAATAGACAGTTTAGAGCACAGGAGGGAAAACCGACTATAGACACCCTCATCTTGTATCAATTGTATGATTAGCAACATAATCAATTGAGCAGAGAGCATAGAGGAGAAGAAGCAAAGAGTTGTGTAGAAGAGGCCATGTACATAAGTTTTGAGATTAATATATGAAGCTTTGATTCAGACTCATGGTGTTCAAATACTTTCTGTGTATGCATGTTGAATATTATGCTCATAGTTGTTTTACTCTTTCTATTGTACATTTTCTTTTATGCTATGTATGTATGATTTCATGTTAAGTATTTGAACCCTAAGAGAGTAAGGGAATGAGTTTCAATTGTTTCTCTATATGAGCAAGAATTCCTGCAAGGAGTCGAGTGGAGCATCCGCAAGGAGTGCGTTGATGGGTTCAAAGTTCATCTCTGAAAAGATCAGGAGGGATACCATTGTTCTCATTTCCCTCGGAAGGGAAAGTCATGCACAAAAGTTGTGTAAGGTGTGTGCAAGCTAGTTGAAAGTCCAGAACTTGTCAACCGAGAGAAGAGCTGAAGGACTATTGTTGCAAGGGAAGTGCACAGGGTCGAAGAAATTAAATACCTAGAAGTATTTGAAAGGTTGCTGCAAGGAGTGCGTGCAAGAGTTTTTATTTGAAAACTCGAAGTTGTGAAAGAAGGTTAGGAGAGTTAGTGCTTGTAACCTGTTCAAAGGAAGGTAGAAATCAAACCTGTTTGAAGGGAGATGTAGTGAATTTGTTTCGTAGAGATCAAGTTCAGGTGAGAGAACGCTTGTTCATTCCGAAAAAGTTCTTGAGAGAAGGATCAAGTGGTCAAAATTCTCTGTGGAGAATTTGCGAAGTCCTGAGAGCCGTTATATCTTACATAGGGGTAAGGGGAGTTATGGAGATTGTTTTCCAAAGAATAAGCTCAGAAGAGATAGGGCCGTATACCCAATCCAACGAGGGTTTTTGGATTACTCGTGAACTTTCATTTTAGGAGTTCGTGGGGTGGAGAACTGAAAGCTTAGCATCGGGATTCACGGAATTGCGAAGTCCAAAACCCCAAAAAGGAAGAAAGTTCCATTGTGGGGCCAGCACTGGGAAACATGTCGCAATTCGGCATTTCGACATTTCGGGGAATAGGAGGTCAGGATATTTGTTTCGGGATTCCTGAAATCATGAAACATGATATAAGTGTGGAGGATAACGAGGTCTACATTTTGGCAATTGGCAATTCGGGTTTTAGAAGTCGAAGAGTCGAGGCACTCAGTAATAGGATTCATGAAGTCGCGACATACAAAGTTCCAAAATAGTGAAGAACGTGATCACATAGTGGATCAAAGAATTTGAATTGATGCTTAGCGCTTGTGTACGCGGGCTCAGTTCATAAGGACCTGTGGTGACACCATTGTAGGTGTGTTTAATTTCCCGAGAAGGAATTAAAGAGTCAGTTAGACTCAAAGGGTAGAAATAGAACGATCCTGCGTGGACCTTAACCCGAGGGTTGGGGGGTCTACACCATTAACCCTAAAATGAGGAAAATGGGTTAAGTGGTCAATTGGCTAATGGATACATGGACAAGTGACAAATTGGGTGAAGTTGGACATAGGTGACTATGTGGACAAAGTGGCTATGTTGGCAAAATGACCTAGAAGATGCTTCTAAGGAAGCTACTTGGAGAGTATAAATAATAGGCAAGGCTATCTCATGTTTATCACACTTGATCATATTGAATATCTACAAGTGACTGAGGTAACCAAAGGATATATAATCCAAATTTTAGAGGGAAGGTTAAGTAAAGAAGGCTGAAATTCAAGGGAGGATAAATTATTTTGATGATGATTTCTAAGGTATGTTATTTATAGGTCATCTCACCATTTTCAAAATAATGATTTTTATAGAATGATTCAAACCGTGACATTGGGAGGACATTGACAAAAAATATCCAAGTCACCATGGTACATATTTTATCTTGTGGGTCGTTGTGTTTTTGGAGTTACACTCTGTGGAAAATAGGCTTTGTGGATAGTCCTGAAACTAGTCTAAAACATGTGTTTCGGGTAAAAATGTCATAAATTCCTCACAACAGATCCAAATTCAGTAATATCAAATGTGTTGGTTAGATTACAGTCTGTAGTATGTTGTGTACAATTTTCAGATCCATACAACAAATATTTTGTGCAGGGCACACTCTACAAGTTCGCTCTCTAGAATAAACTAGAATTCAACAAGGTATGCCATTTTTGCTATAACTCTTTTTCTGAGAGGTTTCAGGTAGTGACACCTGGAGTAATTGCATAAAACACACTGACAAACATTGTGTACTATTTTCATATCTTTATTCATTACAGGTACATAGTTATGATTATTTCAAGTTAGGGTTGTTGACTAATCCAAAACTAGTCATGTGAGACTAAAGTAAAGTTTGATGAAAATGATAGTCTCTTGTTGTTAAAGTTAAGGAAGGTTTGCAGGCATGTGATTATATACACCAGGTCTATTACAGAGTTACAAATCAGATTTGGATGACGAAATTGATGAGGGATTTTGGTTGAGGTACATGTTGGGTACATGGTTGAGACAAGTAGTTGATGAGTTGGCACATACATGAGGTGTATAGTTGATGATGTTGGTACACCTTGATGAGTCATAGTTGATGAGTAGTTGATACATGATTGGTACATACTTGGTACATGTTGGAGGCACTTATTAGTAGTATTTTTGACACATGGTTTATGGATGATGTAGCATACTTGTATTGGTATATTATTAGAAGCACATATTGATCTTAGTGATGATTATGAGTTGTTGTGTTATGCTTGGTTTATTCACTTGTTCATGGTACAGGTTGAGGTACAGGTTGGTGCATGGTTGATGCACATTTTTATGGTACAGGTTGATTACAAATTGAGGTACAGGTTGATGCATGGTTGATGCATGGTTCAAGTTATTGGTACAAGTTGTTTGGTGCAAGTTGAATGGTACAGGTTTACAACAATATATCTCACATTGATAGTGTGACAGTGGTTTCATCATTCTAATTATACATTAGGGTATTTGGATAGGGAAAGGAAAGGTGGTTGTATCCACCTTCTGGTTGTAGCCGAAGAACATAGGGGGTTGTAGCCTCTTTATGGTTGTAGCCAGAGAATTGGGGATTTCAATCTTCCCTCAGGTTGTATCCTGAGAAACTAGGGGGTAGCCTGAGAAGCTAGGGGGTTGGAGCCTCCTTCCAGTTGTAGCTAGAAAAAAAAGAAAGTTGGTGCTTCCAATGAATGTAATTATTCAAGACATATAAGAAAAATCATTCTGTGGTTTTCTCGCACTTTGGGTTTTCACGTAAAACACTAGTGTACTGTGTATGTGTATGATTGCTCATTTTTTCACTATTTATTTACTCTACAATTATTGGATGATAATTCTACATTAATATAAGACTTGCATTTTAGGGTGAAAAAGGATTAAATTTCTCTATTATTGATTCAACCCCCCTCTAAGTAATCCAACAATTGGTATCAGAGAAGGTTCCTTTAGGAAACAATTTAACCACTAGAAGGAGATCATGGATTATTCTGAGAATGGAGTACCGATGTTTAATGGTCAAAATGGTTTAAGGTATGAGATGTGGAGCATAAGGATGAAAGTATTTTTACAGGAACAGGAAAATTATATTTGGCTATTAGTTGTTACATTATATGATAGTTCAAAAAGGGAAAAGAATGCAGGCAAGAAGGAATTGAAGAAGAATAACAAAATAGCAATGGATTTCATCTAGGAAGGATTACATAATCCGGTAAGAGAAAAGGTTGGTAAATGTTCATCAGCCAAAGAACTTTGGGATAAGTTACAGAATGTATATTTTTCACCCATGACAAAATCAGAAAATTCCAAAGAAGATGCATGTACAAAACAGGAAGAAAGATGTTCATCATGTCAGACATATTCAGAAGAGGAAGAGTATGAAGAAGAATAAGTTGATTACATAGAACAATTGATCAGTGCAATTGAATATCTAAAGAAAGAAAGTTAAGAACACAATTCATCCAAGAAAGAATTGATGAAGCAAAAGGAAAGTGGTCAAGGTTCCGAAAAATCTTAGCAGGTCATCAAGAATTTAAGAACTCAACTAGAAGAGGCCAGAAGAATTGAAGAAACTCTAGAATATAAAAAACAATGTTTAGAAGCCAACATAGAAACACAAAAGGAAGAATAATAAAAGAGAGAAAAGATACTGACAGATAATCTCAAGGAAAGAACTGAGGAATTAAACCAACTTGAGGAAGAGTTTGCTCAAGAAGAGAGAAGACTAGAAGAATAAATAATTACATTGAAAATACAAATGAAGAAGCAAAGAGAATAGAAGAGGTCATGAAGTCTCAGATAATGAAGGAAGTATAATAGGTTGAGAAGCTTGAAGAATAAATTGTCACACTAATAGCCAAAGTCGTCAAGCTCAACTAGAATGTATAAGAGACATAAATGTTTACATCAATAATAGAGAATGAAGAGAAGCACTCTAGGTTGCTAGAAAATAAGAATGAATAAAATAGAAAGGGTTATGTAGAAGTACTCAAAGGAAAGAATCATGGTCAACCAGAATCTAAGAAAACTATTGAAGATACATCTTCAAGAAGACCGTTTGTGTTCAAGCCACAAAGAATCTTCAATCATGATCATGATTAGTCAAGGCATAAATTATAAAGGACTACACCACAAAGAATATCATTCATTCCCAGGTATGCAAATTTATTTTATGGTCATTGTTTTTATTGTACTAATTTTGGACATAAGGTTGCAGATTGCAGGGATTATAAAAGAAATGTTCAAGAAATAAATGCCTATGTAGCCCCACGTAACATTGAATGTTACAAATGTCATAACTATGGACACATAGCTTGTGATTGTAGAAGCATGATCGATACTTCCATGAAAGAGAACAATGATATCATATATAAGAAAGTATGGATAAGAAAATAGAAAGAATAGGTGAACAAAGACCAAGTCCCAGAGATCACAAGATTGGCAATAAAACGAGATGATAAAAAATATACAGAGAAAGTGCGTGAGCTCATGGACAGGAGTCCATGAAAATTTTCAAGCGAGGGAGTATGATGCAGAAGCATCTCCAACATCAAGCGAGCCAGTGTGGAAGCGAAGGACAACTGGACAAACCAACCCAATTTTTTAGAATTTCTCTTGGAGTTGATGCACGAACATAAATGTGGCAATTTAATGAAGCACACTTGTATAATGTAAATGGACCTTGAGCGATTTTCTCTCGTCCTTAGTAGGTAGAAGGCATTTAAAGTAGTTAATGCAAGTAGGTAGAATTCAATTCTAGATTAGACAGTTCTAGAGTGCAAGAGGGAAACGGGATATAGGCACCCTCATTGTGTATTGTAATATTATTATGAGCATAGAGAGAAGAGAAGTAGAGAGCTGTGTAAGAACACACATGTACAGATATTTGGATTAATAGAAAGAAGTTGATTCAAATTCATGGTTTTGTGTCTGTTCTCTGTGTATTGATGCTGAATGATATGATCATGAATGTTTGATTCCTATTATAAATTTTCTTTATATGCTGTGTATATGATTTCATGTTTGAGTCAGAAGTCTGAGAGGAAGTAGGAATGATTTTCAATTGTTTCTCTATCTGAACAAGGATTCTTGCAAGGAGTGCAATCGAATTGTCTGCAAGGAGTGCATTGACAAAGGGTTCAGATAGAGATAGCATTTGTTCTCATTCATTCAGAAGTGCAGACAGGTATAGGAGTTGTGCAAGGAGTGCACAGGCCGAGTGAAGTCTCAGGGTTGTGGACCTGAGTGAATCATTGAGAGACTGCTACTGCAGGTGTGCGTAGAGTCAAAGGGTTCCAAACACTTGGAAGTGTCTAAAGGTTTCCGCAAGGAGTGCACGTAAGGGTCTTATCTAAGATGCAGAGTCATGGGAAAGCTCAGGAAGGATAAGGCCTTCGAAATTGTTGAAGGACAACATAGGAAAATTGTGATTGGAAGTTCGTAAGAAGTGTTGTAAGTTTGCACTACAGGTGGACGAGTTCCGCGGAGGAACACTTGGTCATTCGCAGAAATCCCCAAGGAAGAACGGACGGTCGAAATTCTCCGAGGAGAATTCATGAATTTTCGTGAGTCGTCAGATCTCACAGAGGAGCAGGGAAGATACAACGAAGTATTCCCAAGAGGTTCGAAGCTCAGGTGGGGCAGGACCGTAGATCCGAGCCATAAGTGTCGTCGGATTTACACGTGATTGGCCATATCTGGGTCTTGTGGGTTGAAGTCCCATAAACATTGCAATGGGAATCACAATATTCTAATACACGATATCCTGATAGCTAAAGGAATTGTGTGGGGGCCACGGAGAAGTCAGTAAGTGGACAGGTGGCATGCTATTTCGAGGTTTCGAGGCGAGAAGTCCCGAAACAATTGCATCAAGATTCGTGATATTGCGAAGTATGAAATGTCGATGAGGTGAAGGCGTTGAAAGGTCAAACCCGCGAGTATATCGGGGTTTCGACATATCGGGGTTTAGAAGTCGGTAAGACAGGTTGTTCGACATCGCGAGTGCAAAAATCACGATAGAGAAAATCCTGAAAGGACAGAGAGAAGGGTCAGCGTTGACTGTTTTCAGTTATTGGAGATTCGAGAGACTAATGCTCGACCACTGACCTCACGAAGTCACGAAGTCCAATCTCCCAAGTGTAAGAGGGGATCTCGTGAGAGTTGTTGTGGGTGTTGATTTCCCGATAGAGAAATAGAAGAGCCGTTAGAGTTCTTCAGGCCATGATAAAGGAAAGATCCTGTGTTGGCGTGGACCTTTCGACCTGCGGGTTGAGGGCGTCGACATCATCAACTGACATGATAGCTTCTTTGTATTTTTCTGTCATTTACATATCATTGAAACTAGAATGTATGGTTCAGCTTTGACTATCCACATGTTCATGTTTCATTAATTTTTTTTTGCAAGTTTCTTTAAATTTATAAAAGAAAAACAATAAATATTTTTATGTTCTTTCTTTATCTACTTCCTAGAAGCAATAATTTTTCACATCGATTTTCATCAATTTCGATTAAAACTTGCATCTTGTAAACTATGTAAATAAACGAGACGTGTATATATTTTGTTTAAATACAACTATTATAGTTACATTTGAACATATGTACATATATATAGTGTGTTTAGTAATTAGTTAGTTATTTCTCTCTTTTATTTGTTTCTTTTGGGATTCTTAGATTGGCTAACGGAGCCATTAAACCCATCAGAACGAGTTACACCAAACGGCTTGGGTTATTTAGACAACCCCGGATTTGACTCTTTTTTCCAATTGACGGACGATCATTTTCGCCCGTCAACAAATGGCGCTAGAAGGAGGGCTGAGATCGATTTAATGATTAAATTTTTCACCCCTCATCTTTTCATAATTCCAGATTTATAAATCCTTCTTGTGTATCATCTTATAATGCACTACAAGACAGGCTAATTATTTGGACTCAATTTCTTCAAATTCTTAATGGCTCTTGCCCAAATCACTGTGTCGGAACATGCTTTTAATGTCTCACTACCAGTTATTTCCAACAAGACAACTGATCTCTTTTCAAAACTCACCTTTGATGGTGAAGGGAACAGATCTGCAATAGACCATATTTCTAATTTTTTTTATATGTGTTTAAGACATAAGATCATTGATTCTAATGTTACATGCAGATTGTTATCTCTCACTTTCCGAGGTCGGGTTAAGGTTTGGTTTGAATCTTTTCGGGCTAATTCTATTCATTCTTTGTTTGAATTTTTATTTGAGTTTTTATCATATTTTAGCAACTATGATTATGATGAATTAAGTTGCTTAAGGAAATAAAATGGTGAATCATTCAATGATTTTGCAATTAGGTTCATTCATGTTGGTATTATATTCTCTTTTAAAGAAATGCCTCTTATTAATGAATGTTTTGAATATCTTGTTTCTCTCTCAGACAAACAAGATCAATTAATTTTTAACCAATATGAATTGAGCACTAACACCCAATCTCAAGATGGTTCAAATTTTCATGTTGATCTTGAAGATTTTGAAGCACCACAATTTTTGTCGACTTCTTTCATTTTGGAAAATCATGAGCCACATAATGCAATTGTCACATCTAATCATTCTTTGCAAACGATGTCTTCTCCTGTTGAACAAGGAACCTTTACTTTAAAAGATGATAGTTGTCCCACTCTCATAGATTTTATAACAGTTTCTAAAGTAAAAGAGGTTGAATGTGAAGTTGATAATCATGTGGAGGATAAATCTTCCCCTAATATAGTTGAACAGATCCATGATCAATCAGTGGGAGACAAAATCATTAGGCAGACTATTAATCAACCTTCTATCTCTAGTGATTTGCTCTCAAATTTTCCCTTACATAATGAACCAAATTGTCTCATATTATTTAAAAGAGAATACAACAGAGGTTGATCAGTTTATACAAGGATAGGGAAAAAAACCATATTTCAAAATGTATATACCTATCATTTCAAGAGATGCATTTCGTCTCCTAAATTCTTCTACATATTATTCCTTGTACCCTGATATTTTTTATCCTAATGTTGTGTAGTTGCATGTTCCATATTTCCTTGGAGAGAATTCAACATTATATAATCAGGTACAAAGAGATTACCGAATAGAAGATAAAGAGGAAAATAATTCTACGCATGAACATATCAATTCTTATTCTCAACAATTATCCATGGGTAAATCAACAAATGATTTGAAAGAGTCTCAAATTGCATCTTCCATTGATTCATCTCAATTTGTGATTAAAGAAGAATCTAGATTTTTCCATGATCAATTATTTGAGGTTGAAAAGTATAATCGGCCAAATATTTTTACCAACGATGATTATTCAAAAATGTTGGTCATTCCATCTAGTTCACCTCAAATAATTAACCTTGAAATATCTAAGCTCAATGCAAAGTTTCAAGAGAATGAAACACTTACTTTCCAATCGAGAAACATGATAAGTTCTCTCCATCTTGATCCGACCTTTTTGCAAGATTCTTTCTTTGATAGTCTAATACTTTATTCTCATCAAGAATATTTTTCGTATGTGAATTCTTTTGAACAATCCCATGTTAATAATTGCATGTATTATGATAGGGTTGCAGATTGGTTGGAGTATTCATATCTGAAAAATGTTCAAGGGAATGGTAAGTTCATGCTTGCTTTGTTTTTAAATGATGATGATAAAGGTAAGTATGATATATTTTTTTTATTTTTCGATATACTACCATTATTGTTAGTAATATTTGATCTTGTTTCCATTGCAGGATTGGAGTTACTCCGATGGCTACATTGGAAGCATGACTTCACTTAGTATTTTTGATTTGTTTAGTAGTTAGAGTAGGTTTATGAGTAGGTTTTCTTTTAGTTTTATTTCTCAGTTTTTCTCTTTGTAATAATGCAGTTATGAACACAAGTGGGCACACCAAGAGAACCATAATATGAATGTTGTCAGGGAAGTCCACTCTAAATATTTTTCTCTTTTCTTTTCATTGAATATTTCTTTTCGAAAACGTAGTATCATCATGAAAATTTTAAATGGAAAGTAAAGAGATAAGTAAATTTGAACTATCAATTCAACCCTGGCCCAAGGTGCTACGAGTAGGACTACAATCATCTTAATAAGGATTTTGCTATTTTCTTTTAGTATCTTTTATTTTGAATAATAATGCTTGGTCAAAGTAGCATCTCATGCATCACTATCTTAAGAAAAGAACTTCTTCGCACGTGATATTTTATATGATTCGGTTCTTCCTTTATTTTACAGTGAGATGATAGTGGACACAAAAACTCAAGTTTATTTTTGGCCAAAATCATTTCCTGAAAAGTTTTCTTTTTCTGTTTTGATTTTGTATACTTCTTATTTTGAATCCCATTAATAAAATTTGATTTGGTTTGTTGTGTATTTATGTTTTCTTTGATTATTTTGAATGAGTTTTCTTTTTATCTTTCTTTTTGAATCAATATATTTCTAATCTAAGAGATATTGTCGAAGGAAGCATTTATTTTAAGAATTATGTTTTTCAAGCAATTTGAAATAGTTCAAAGAGGTCCTGATATTAAGATGTCACTCAGACAATTGATTTTTAAGTCAATTGTCACTTTCATTTTGTCCTCAAATTATCTTTGCTAGAGTATTACACCAGAGATATGGTTTAAATATTTGAGAATTATGATGATATTTAAACTTTTTATGCCGTCCATACTCTTAAGGAATCACTTTTAAGTGCTTCCCCATTCTCTAGATAATTTCTTAAAGGAAATATAAAATATCTAAACCATGATAAAAATTTCAGTTTCGAAAGAAAATAAATAAACTATTCACCTGTATTGCAATTAACCTCTAGTATCACCCCACTCTCTTTGTCATCAAGAAATCTATTAATCTATTATTATTTAAAAGTGGCATAAGAGGGTTGGAAGCACTTATGTGTGGGAAGTGTGTGTAAACCTGTTGGGGTACTGAACAGGCTTGCTGGTAGCGAGTAAATGTACACATGATACCAAGACAACTTCATTGGGGTACTGAATAGGCCTGCTGGCAACGAAGCAATGTCAGGTCGAGAGGTAGCATGTATATGTTTTTAAATTAACGTTTATGGAAGTATACATCATGTGGATACAACTATTGTATGGGATTAAAGCATTTGAGTGGGTTAAATGACATCCCTATCGAGGCTATGGACGCCTGTTGGCAGCAGTGGCTCTGTCAACGATATTGAAGTTCTTTTATAAACATCATGACTCTTTGATTAAGACATTATTTTAGGTTATAATCCCCTGCAAAGAAAATTCTATTGTCTGGTTATAACATTGAGCTTATCCTAATACTATATGGTCTCAAAGTGAATTTATTTCAGGGAGCTTAAATCCTTTTTCAAGTCTTATTATTTTTTTCCTAAGATAAAATCTTACTAGATCAGAGATAATTGCTTCACCCAGTAAGTTGCCATCTGTTGGGCCCCAACAGATCTACCTATATTTTTATAAAATTTAAAGGGCCCCCATTCAAATCTTGATAATTATAATGAGCTACAGAATCAACCTTTTCAAATAGTTCCATTCCTTGGCTTGCTTTGAGACAAACTCAAGACATTCACTATAGTATGAAACATTCATTACAAGAGTATATGTCAAAAGTTAAAAATGAGCATAAAAATCTCAATTTAAACAAAAACATTAATTTTTATCAAATGTTTACTTTTGTTTAAATTATGATTATGTGTTCATTCTTTTGCTCATTAGCAAGTTTCACTGTTTTGAATAATGTGTTCAATACTTCATCAAATAATATCTTGGTTGGTTTCTCATTTTCATGAAATCATTTGGTGATGTTAATTAATTAAATTTTTTTTTCATTTTGCATCTCATTTCAAAATAATAATAATCAAAGAATTATTGATCATTTGTTTGATTTTGTAAAAAAATAAAATTAATATTTTTTCTTCATTAACTTGAAGCTTCTAGATCATATTTGAAAACAAATTATAAATAATGTTTGTTTATAAGTTATAGTTAGTTTAAATTCATTTTTTATTTTTCTAGATTTTGTTTTATTCACAATTTTTAGGTTTCTTTTTATTTCACAGGTTTCTATTATCAAATATTTGATATGGATCTGATCATGGCTTGATTTTATTATCCAAATACATTCAATATGATTGATCCAAAAATAATTTTGGATTGCTACAAATAATTTTATGAGCAACAACAGATAAAATTTGGAAAGGCGTCAAAATCAGACATGCAATTTTGCAGAATTGATTACAGCCAAACCGTGAGGAATTAGAAGAAATGGTTGAAAACCCAAAACCCAAATGGACCCATTTAACTTCTATGTAGAGATTTTCCCAAACAAATGTACGATTTGGGAGATATTTGGGTCTCTTTTAGAGGCAAATTTTAGGTGGTGGAAATTAATAGTGATGCCCAGATTGTTCATTCATTTTATAAATATATGAGAAAAATCAGAGCCAAGGGGATCCAAGAATTGGAGAGGAGGATTTTAATCCTTTCTCTTTTGTATATTATTGTTTTTTTTAACTTTTTATTTCTTTTCAAATGGAGTAATGGATGGCTGGAATCTTTGGGAGAATGGACGAGTATTTTCAAAGAAGAATATGAAATTCCAGATTGCTTAATGGCTTTTGTTCTGTGAGTAAAATTGTTTTATTTTCATTATAATATCTTCTTATTCTTTGAATAATTGATTATGCATTGATTTAAATAGATTTAGTATTTTTTATCAATACATGGTTAATTATTATCATTTATGTATTAATTTTTCCAATCTTTAAAGTTTATTATCCAAAACATTTCTTCCAGGACTACAGAATAAATAAGTGATTCCAAAAACTTAATAGAAAGACATATATGCATTTTGGCTTTAGCCTTTTGTTTATACTGTTGTTATTTATGTTTTTTTTAATCATGTTACATATGCAGGCCTGATATCTTTAGATTAAATGATCTGTGATGTGTAGGAGGTTTATATTATAAATACCATCTATCATTTGCTTCATCAAAATACAAATGTTGTGATTATATCTTCGATTTAAATAATGAGATTTATCTTTGAATTTTAAATTGA
>ML795423.1:2083-101573 GCA_009831015.1 Picea engelmannii
CGGACAACAGTGGAAATATAAAAAGAATGACAAATTGGGACTCACAGTGAACGTCAATACTAAAAATACCCCCAAAAGGAGTTGTTTCATTGTAGGTTCGAGTTTAGGCTAGCCTTCCATTTCATTGCATCGAGATGATTTAACTGATGAAGAAGCCTTTTTACTGGTAATGGTAATGATTTTTGTAAAAGTTGGTTGGGAAAGAAGGGAAAGCGTGTAATGGTAATGGTGATGTTTTTTGTAAAAGTTGGTTGATGATGGGAAGAACTGACCGAAATTTATGCCATTAATTACAGGCACGCCACCTTTGTACGAGCAAAAATCAACATAATGCCACTTTGTACGAGCGAAAACGATCTGCGCGAAAATCAACGCAGTCTAAACAAAACAACTTACATTCTGCACGTACGAACTAACCATGGTTTATGTTCAGCTGCAACCATAGTGCAAACCATTTCATTGCAATCGAGATGATTTAACTCATGAAGAAGCCTTTTTACTCCGAAAGAAGGGAAAGCGTGTAATGGTAATGGTGATGGTTTTTGTAACAGTTGGTTGATGATGGGAAGAACTGACCGAAATTTATGCCATTAATTACAGGCACGCCGCCTTTGTACGAGCAAAAACAACTCGCGCGAAAATCAACATAATGCCACTTTGTACGAGCGAAAACGATCGGCGCGAAAATCGACGCAGTCTAAACAAAACAACTTACATTCTGCACGCACGAACTAACCATGGTTTATGTTCAGCTGCAACCATAGTGCAAACCATGGTTTATGTTAAATCGTGTCCAAAGATGGATGATGTCAATCATAATTAAACATGTGGAATGAGTAACAAAGTTGCTTAGTATTTTTTTCTTATGAAAAGTTTGAAAAAAAAAAAGAATTATAATATATAATAAAAAAATTTGTTTTAATAATAAAAACAACTATTAAAAAAAGTTATACGTTTGTAAAAAAAAAAAAAAAATGCATAGCTTAAAATCATAGTGATTTGACACTTCTACTAATTAAAATATTTTAATCTAAAGAAATTTTTAATATTGTTATTGTTTGAATAGATTTAATAGTGACTAGAAAGACTTAATTCTAACTTACCACAATTAAACTTAAGAAAATTGTAGAGAGGTCAAGAGTTACTTACAACAATTTATAATAATAGAAATTAAAGGAACATTACTAAAGACTTTACAATCCAAATAATGCAATGAAAGTGACTATATATTGTTAAAATGAGAAATCACAAAGTTCTCAAGGTAACTTGTGTGTTAGGTAGGCCACCCCTAAGGATCATGACTGCCGACCTCTAAATGTAAGTATGATTTCCTTATGAACATAAATTTTGACTCTTGTTTTCTAGATTATTATGAATGTACATGACAACTAGCTACACTTATTGCTTTTAATAACTATCAATTTTTATGTTATATTATTAAGATATGAATGTGAATTTTGTACTATAATTTAGAGAAATTTTGTACTATCTTTTTTACCACTGAAATGTTGAATTTCTTGAACATGTATGGTGTGAGTGGTTAGTTTTGGTCCATCAAATAAAGATAGATTTTTGTGGAACCTTTTTAACAATTGGAATATTGAATATGGGAACATTTGTGCCAAACTTTTTGAAACATGTTTAATGGATAAAGGAAAATAAAAGAGTTAGTTGAACTCATAAGGCTAAAACTCTAAATTTAAATATAAGTATATTTAATTTAGAAAAATAATAAACTATGTTTTTAATATAAATTTGGATTATAGAATTTGATTTTATAAAATATTGATAATTTATTTTCTTATAATCTAAATTTAATTGGATAGTTTTGGAAATTGTTTAGGAGTACAATGTTGATTTCTTAAAACAAATAAAAATAGTTTAATTCATTGTAATGTCAAAATTTTTAATTTTCATATAAATGTGTTTAGTTTAGAGGAATAATAAACTAAGTTTTAATAATTTGGATTATTAAATTTAATTATATAAAAATATTTTTTAACCATTTTTAATTTTAATTTAATTTTTATAATTTAAATATAGTTTAATTATATTAAAAATTAGCCCCAAAAATTTAACATTCTTGTAATGTCAAAACTCTTAATTTTCATATAAATGTGTTTAGTTTAGAGGAATAATAAACTAAGTTTTAATAATTTGCATCATCAAATTTAATTATATAAAAATATTTTTTTAACCATTTTTAATTTTAATTTAATTTTTAGAATTTAAATATAATTTAATTATATTAAAAATTAGCTAAAAAAAATTAACATTCTTCCATCATACACTTTATTATAATACAACTATATCAATCTTAAAGTTTTTACCTTTATCAAATTCAAAACAAATTAACATTAATTTTTATATTCTTAAAAAATGTCCTTATAGACAATAGTAACTTCTATTTTTTTTTTCTATAATTCACAGTCTTTGTATTATTGATAAGGTGAAATTATACAAAAAAAAATTGTTGTTGGCAACAACAAAACATGACATTGTCATTCAATAATTGTTTGATATGTCTAAGATCTATAGTTGATATACTAAAATAGGAATAGCTCCTAGTTCCTCTGTGAGCACTTCTTTCCTTATTTAATCTACTAGGGAGAGGTGGTGAACCCAATCCTCGCTAGTAATTTAACAAAAACCACAAAAGGAACATCATAAAACTTAGCTAATGTTTCATCCTGCTATCGCTGGGACTTGGGGCTGAGCATAGTCCAGATTGAACAAATCCATGTCGGTCATCTTGTCAGTGACCAAGTTCAGCTTGTGGCCGACCAACTTGATCTAGAGTTGCGCGTCATTGAGCTGCAGGAGGACTTCTTGGCGAGCTTCATAGTGATCTAACATAAATCTTCCCATCAGAGTTTTCAAGTGCCAATATATATCCACCGTTTTCAAGTACTGTGAGGACCGGCCATGGAAAGAACCAGTGTTAGGAACCCACGGGCTGGTTGTCTCCACCTCATCGTCCGAGATGAACTTCCACAAAACACGAACATCAACTTCGGCCATATCCATTTCCGACTAAATTTCTGGAGGGGTGACTGAGTAATAGGTCTCTACAAAATCTTCAACTGCATCCACCAGTCGAAATTTACGGATTGGGTTCTGGGCCAATGAGAATTGCTCCCCTGACCACGACGGGACGAGCTGCCCCCAACCATGTCAAAGGAGTTGGAGAACCAGCATGCAAGATGTAGGAGCAAGAAGGACGAGGAATTTCCCACTGTAGGGCGAAGCAGGGAAGTTGTGGAGGGACAGGAGAGACAAACAGTAATGCAGCCAGAAGGGGACGCAGATAACATATCCATCCAGTGCCAGGGCCCATAAATGGAGAGTGCTCTCATGATTTGCATAGATATGGGAAGTATCGGCCATCAAACTCATTTTCTTCGCCACCTTCCCAAACCGCATGCAAAGGATATGGGTATCAAGTTGGTGAGGAGCACGCTGAGTCATGACGTGAATGCGAGATAAGGGATGCTCAAGTGCGAGAGAGACACAATGAGGAAGGGTAATAAATCGCATGAGGAGGCGAGGTGGGTGACAGAGGCTATTGCAGGTGTCCACAAATCTGGAGGTCGAGAGTGCAAGGGGGTGGGGGACCCACCGATGCTTGGATTGTGTCCCTGACACCCCATACGGGGGGGATTGGTCGGCCTAGGAAAGGCCAAAAAAGTCAGCGTGGATCTGGGAATCAGGGGTGTGTTCCCAATTTAGATCAATGGGATCGTTGGGTATGTTGATGCCTTCATTTGCAAGTCTGTCAGCAAGCTTATTGGCTGACCAGTTCATGTGAGAGGGGACGTGTAGCACCCCCACACTTTGTGCAAGAACTAAATAAAATTTCTCGTTCACGAACCGGATTAGCTCTTCGATTTCCTGCTGAAATCTCGCTATTTGATGCACAGGCCCTATTGAAACCCCACCAGCATGGACATGCACAAGGCGCGAGCTTCACCTATGCGACCACAGGTTGTGACCGCACTCCTATAAAAAGGCGTTTCGCATTTTGGGACTTCGGGACTTCTACATGTGAGTCAATCCTGACTCCTGTTTCCCCGAAATCTCGATCTCCATTAGCTCCTCCCTTAATCTTCCACCCATACGACTAGTCGCCACGACCTGGGGCTTATTCTCTGAACTCGTCGTGACTTCGCGTTACGCGAAGTTGGAACACAACCTAACACCTATCTTTCGAAAGCCCGATCCCTGAACTCCATATATCCCCTCGTCCAGATCAACGGTCATGGCTTTCTTGTGATCTAACGGTTCAGATCAAATCACGAGTTCGAGTCTCGCGAGTTCACAAAAGTCTACCCTTTGACTTATTTCAGTAGCAAGTTAGTGAAATGTTGATCTCTCGCCACGTGTCTTCTTACAGTGGATGGTTAAGGAGGGTCCTGATAGATCCTTGGAACTACGGTCCAAATTTCATCGCTACTTGCGAAGACTGAATGAGTCGAGGCATTAATGCCTGCACTCCCTTTTCAAATCTAATGGTCGTGAGAGACCTCGGATCCTTTCCAAAGGATCTCGTCCGTTTGTCTCCCAAACGAAAGGATATTCCCTTTTGTTATTTGAACTCGCTATCCTTTCTGAAGTTGGGCAACGAAATTCAACCTCTCAGATTTTTGAGATTGCGCAGCTTCGAAACCTTCGAAAACTAACACCTTCTTGCACAGGGTTCCTAGACCCAGGTCACCTAAACCTTCAGATGATTCTTGGACAAATTATCCCTACTCTTAGTCGGGTTTCTGGATAAGGGCTTGGGTGCATTTCAAAGTCCCTAGGCTACTGAATTGAATGAAGTGCCTTCCTAAGTCACCGAGTTAGGAGCTATGACACCGAGGCAAGGTAAACTCGTGGGTTTACCATAGCGGTAGTCGTACCGAGGAGCTTACTCTGACTATGAGATATGATGCAATTCCCTGGGGAAGGTTCTTTCGAGGAATTAAATTAGAACATCACGTGAATCAAGTAGATGGGACGATTCTCAGTGGAACGAACTCATGCTCCGAACTTAATCATTTTATATAGAAACCAACTATGGCATATAAGTATACACATGCATCCATTACTTCCAATCTAAAACACCAGACAATCATTCCACATAGAAACCATTTATGGGCGTATAAACATGAGCATGTATCCATGATATTCAATTCAAGATACAAGGCATAAAACACTTATCAAAACCATAAGGCGTGATGCGACTGTTGAGAGGGGTGCTCGTTTCCACCCAACCATAGGCTCAGTCACTCCCAATGGATTTATCACTAGACACCCCCGAGCTTAGGCCATGATGCTTTGAGATTCAATCTCTTACTTCCAGCTCAACGGAAGTTAGGGACGAAAGTTACTCTCCTTCTCCCTACACCGGAATAGACGAGAATGAAGGTTGCTCTCCTTCTCCTTACTCAGTCTTTCTTCTCTGCGATCCAAACTCACTTTTCGCTCTCAATCCTTCCTTGGACCTGAGAGTTTTCTACTCTTGTCTCTACATTCTTTGTCGGTCATCTCTGTCCACACCACACTTCCTTTCTTGCCTTCCTCAACAAGATTGTGTGTGGCTCGAATTCCCAATTCGTGGTCAGGTCCGAAAGCCTTATAGATGGGAAGTCTGCCCCATCCCCTCATTAACTCTTGAGGAAGTCTTCCCACCTACCAACCTGACTGTAATTCATTTCGGGTTAGAGGGTTGTTGTGATCTTGAGCAATTAAAACCAACATAGTACTGGCTCAGTGGAAGTTAACACAACCGCTATGGGCCCCTTCCACCACCTTTTCATTATAAATAGTGGTCTCTTTTAGCACATCCCCTTCCCAGAAGTCATGCAACACATATCCAGAACCAATTTACATTCATCGACCTTTTATACAAAGGTCCATCAAATCAAACATTCACACCTTTGAGTTTGCCATAGTTCCCTGGCCAATATAGTTATATTTACAAACTAGGGGAAACATGGTGTTACAATTCCCTCCCCCTTAAAGGAACATCATCCTCGATGTTCTATCTATCAACATGATGTGTATGTACAAAAGTAAACAAAATCGGATATGCTTGTTTCATGGCATCTTCCATTTCCCACGTAGCCTCATCTGGGCCAAAGTGTTTCCACTGCACCTTAACCTGCGCAATGATTCGGTTCCTGAGTGAAGTTTCCTTCCTGTTTAGTATGCATTGGGGTTCTAGCAGGAAATCTCCCTCTGGTTCCACCTAGATCATAGACCAGTCAATTATATGATTAACATCATGTATATATTTCTTCAATAAGGAAACATGGAAAACATTATGTGCCTTTGCTGTGGGAGGTAGTGCTATTCTATAGGCTATCGGTCCCACTCCATATAAGACTTCAAAGGGTCCACAATACCGAGGTGCCAACTTGGCACAGGCTCCCATCCTCAGGGAACTCTTCCTGTGACTAAATTTGAGATAGACGTGGTCTCCCGTATTGAATTCTCTGGGGGTTCTCTTTCTGTCGGCATAACTTTTCCGTCTATTCTGAGCTATTTTCAAATTTCACTTTATCTGAATCAATTGTTGTTCCATTTCTTTCAACATGTTGGGTCCAATCATAATTTTGTTCACAGGATTACTCCAACTGACTGGAGTGTTGCACGACCTACCATAGAGGACTTTGAAAGGGCTCATCTTCAGTGATTCTTGGTAGCCGTTGTTGTAGGAAAATTCCACCAGTGGCAGGTAATCTTCCCACTTTTTAGGTTGATGCATTACATGCATCCTTAGCATGTCTTCTAATATTTGGTTCACTCTTTCTGCATGTCCATCGGTTTGAGGATGATAGGCTGTGCTAAACAATAATTTGGTCTCTAGACTAGTCATCAAGGATTTCCAAAAGTTTGAAGTAAATTTCGTGTCTCTGTCAGACATGATTTCCTTAGGCATGTTGTGTAGTCTAAATATCTCCTTCATGAATATGTTGGCAATATCTATTGCCTTGCAAGTCTATTTGACAGGAATAAAGTGAGCGGACTTGCTTAATTTTTCCACCACTACCATGATGGTGTCATTATGTCTCACCGATGATGGTAATCTAGTGATGAAATCCATGGAGATGGTCTCCCATTTCCATTCCAGGATTGGTAGAGGTTGTAATAACCCTGTTGGGTGCCGGTGATTAGCTTTAACCTACTGACATTCCAGACATTTAAATAAGTACTCAGCTATGTATTTATTAAGTCCAGGCCAATATAATTGTTTCCTGGTGGCCGTGATCATCTTCTAGTATCTTGGGTGACTAGTATATGTTTGTTTATGTAGTTCATCCATTAATAACCTCTTCAAGTCATCATAGTTTGGAATATACAATCTGTTTCTATAAGTTAGCAAACCTCCATCTAGTATCTGGTATCCTTCATACTTTAGCCTTGTGGGTTCTTGTTCCAGGTACAAGGTCACTGTCTAGAATAATGTGTCTGTTTCTTGTGCATTTCTGACTCTTTCCTTGAAATTTGTCTCACAGGTGCTCACCGCTGCCAGGTGATTTTTTTTATACTTCTGCTAAGGGAATTAGCTACCTTATTTTCCTTTCCTTTGATATGTTTGATTTCGAAATCAAACTCGCTAAGGAGGGCCATCCACCTATCTTGTCTAACATTGAGTTTTGGTTGGTCAAACAGGTGTCACAATCCACAATGTTTTTTCATAAGTACAAATTTCCTACCCAGGAGGTAATGCCTCCACATTTTCAAGGCGTGAACTATGGCGACCAACTCTAGATCATGGGTCACATAGTTGATTTCGTACTCATTCAATTTCTGGGATTCATAGCAAACTACGCTTCCTTCTTGCATAAGGAATCCGACGAGTCCTTCCATGCAGGCATCTGTGCACACGAGGAAGTCATTTTCGGGATCAACGATGTTCAGCATGGGAGCATGGGTCAGAAGGCATTTTAGGGACTGAAACCTTTGTTCACATTATGGTGTCCAAATGAACTTAGCCCCCTTCTTCTGGAGGGAAGTCATTGGACAACCAATCTTGAAGAATCCTTTTATAAATCTCCTATAGTATCCCGCTAAGCCCATACAGGATTTGATATCCGAAACATCCTTTGTGGTAGGCCATTCCATGATAGACCTAATCTTGTCAGGGTCTACTGCTACCCCTTCTTTAGATATGACATGGCCCAAGTAATGTATTTGCTTTTGGAAAAAGCCACACTTGTTAAATTTGGCATAGAGCTGATGTTCTCTTAGCACTTGAAGCACAAGTCTAAGATGATCCTCACATTCCTCTCTATTCTTGGAGTAGATTAAAATATCGTCAATAAAAACCAGTACAAATTTGTCTAGGAATTTGCTGAGTACATTGTTCATCAAGCACATAAAAGTGGCAGGGGCATTGGTTAATCCAAATGGTACTACCACAAATTTGTAGTGACCATATCTCGTCCTGAAGGCGGTTTTGTGGATGTCTTCACCCTTGATTCAGACTTGATGGTATCCAGATCTCAAGTCAATCTTTGAGAATATGGAAGCACCTCCCAATTGATCGAACAAGTCATCGATTCTAGGTAAGGGGTACTTGTTCTTTATGGTTACCTTATTCAGTTGTCTATAATCTATGCACAATCGGACTGTACCATCCTTATTCTTCACAAACAGGACTAGTGCTCCCCATGGAGACACGTTGTGCCAGATAAAGCCTTTGTCCATAATTTATTTTAGCTGTAGTTTAAGCTCGACTAGCTCAGGGGTGCTCATCCTATAGGGTGTCCTAGACACTGGCACCGCTCTTGGTGCAAGTTCTATTGAGAAGTCAATGTCCCTTCTCGGAGGTTGACCCGATACCTCTTTCGAAAACACATCTCTATACTCTCTTAGTATGGGGTAGTCTTCTAGGCTTGGTCTGTCATCCTCAACCGATTTCAACACCTGTATCGCATATAGAGGACATCCCTTTCTACAATACTTTCTCATTTGAAGAGCTGATATTCGTCTCACCGAGACAAGTTTCTGGATCCGTTGAAGGGTTATCTTTCTCCCTTCTTCATTTACACATTCTAAGGTTTTATGGTAACAATACAGCTTAGTTTTATATGCAACTAGCCAGTCCATACCAATAAACAAGTCATAAAAGATCCTAGGGGTAGTATGTTAAGGGTAGCTTGGGTGAAAAATCCATCCATAGCGAATTAGCAGGCTGGTATGACCTCCCCTACCTTTCTTTTGGTTCCAGTGGCTAACTGTACCAACCATGGCTTGGCATGTTTATGTGGTTGTAATTTACACTTACCAACGGCCCGAGGGGCCACATAACTCAAATTTGAACCAGGGTCAATTAAAATAGACACTAGATGGTTGGCGATCATACCTTCCATCTCCACCACTGAATATTGGTGGTCGACTTGTTTATTATCCATGATTGCATAAATTCATGGCATACTCCTGTCCACGTCATTGCCGGTGGTAGCTTCCTAGACATTGTAAATTCTCCTATTGTTCTGTTGTCTATGAGGACAGTCCCTCATTAGATGTTCTTCTCCACGACCCCAACATTTCAAGGATTCTTTCTTTGAGTTATCAGTCTTTCCTGGGGTTGATCCAAGAGGTCTATTTTCGCTATGGGAAGGGAAATTCTGCTGATGTACACTTCGGGTCGGAAAGCTCATTCTTGAATCCTTCTTATAGATTTTAAATCTTGGGGATTTAAATCCCTTTTTCTGAAATTTTGAACTATTCTTTTGCTTCCAGCCTTCGCGAGGTTCTGGCTGAAGCCCAAACTATTCATAACAATATATTGCCTTTCGGATAGTGCCTTCTAGGGTCCTTGGCTCATCAAACTCAATCCTGTTCTAATAGTCCTTAGGTAGCGCATTGATGAATCGTTGCACCTTGGCCTTTTCTTATTTTATGTGGGGTACATACCTCAACAACTCAAGGAATCTATTGACATATTCCTCTATAGTGAGTTTCTCCAACTTGAGTTCATAGAATTCTTTAGTCTTTTCGTCGAAATACTTTTCCGACAGATACTTCTTCCTAAAGTATTTTTCAAACCGTTTCCAAGATAGGTCTTATTCATGAATCCCCTTCACATTCTTAAGGTCTTCCCACCAAATGGAAGCCTTTCCATTCAGGTTGAAAGTGGCTACTCAGGCCTTCAAGTTTTCTGAGAAGTCATGGACTCTGAAATACTTCTTTAGTCCAAGAAGCCAGGCCTCTGCTTCCTCTCCCTTCTTGATCTCACCGTCGAAAGAGGGTGGTTTGGCCTTCTTGAATTCTTCGAGATTATGACTTTTGGAATGCTTTCGTTTCTTCTGCTTTCTTCGAGAATGTGAATTAGTTATGCTACTAGAAAATCCCTCTGAGTCGCCAGTTTCATTTCCAGAGGAATCGTTTGACGCTTGTCCCCTATCTCTGGGGTGAACCTTTCTCGAGGTGCTCTTCCCAGTGTGGCCACTTAAAAGACCATGTTTCTGTATCTCGGGTGGACTTCGACTCCTCTTTGTCTGTCATTGGTCCACGTGACTGGTGTCAGGTCCATGTTCCAATTTTCTTTGTATGTCGGATAAACTCTGCAAGAAGACTGCATTAATTTTCATTTTCTTCTCTTGCTCTTTTATCAACCTCTCATTGTCGGCCTTGCAGCTTTGTAGTTCAACCATGAGACTCCTCATGGTCTCATCTAGATCCAGAGGTGTCTCTACCGCCCTCCTTTCGTCAGACTCTTCGTCTCTATTGTGAGAGCCATCCCCCACTTTGTGGCGCGTCACCATTCTATGCGTTTGCAGTTTCCTGCGGTTGATCGTCCACTTGCATGCAGAAAAAACACTTGTTGTTAGCCAACATTATATTCATTCATAACCAACACCTAATTCACATTTCTTAAATACCTACACATTCAACAGTAATGCATACACACACAACTGTAAGTTGTCACTCTTTCTATAATAAGGGCTTAACTATCCCTTTTAGGAAGGGAGTAAGGTAAGATGTCGCCTTTTAATGTTCTCGTCCATGAGCCCAAATAGGCCGAGTGTTGTAACCATGCTCTGATACCAATTTGTAACACCCCCATGCTTTGTGCGAGAACTAAATAAAATTTATCGTTCACGAGCAGGATTAGCTCTTCGATTTCTAGATGAAATCCTGCTATTTGATCCACAGGCCCTATTGAAACCCCACCAGCATGAACATGCACAAGGCGTTGGCTTCACCTACGACCACAGGTTGTGACCGCATACCTAGAAAAAGGCATTTTGCATTTCGGTACTTCGGGACTTCTGCATGCAAGTCAATCCCGACTCTTGTTTCCCCAAAATCTCGATCTCCATTAGCTCCTCCCTTAATCTTCCACCCATACGACCGATCGCCATGACCTGGGGCTTATTCTCTGAACTCTTCGGGACTTCACGTTTCACGAAGTTGGAACATAACCCAATGACTATCTTTCAAAAGCCTGATCCCCAAACTCTCGATATCCCCTCACCCAGATCAACGGTCATGACTCTCTTGTGATCTGACGGTTTAGATCAAATACCGAGTTCGGGTCTCGCAAGTTCACAAAACTCTACCCTTTCACTTCTTTCAGTATCAAGTCAGCGAAATGTTGATCTCTCACCACGTGTCTTCTTACAATGGGCAATCAAGGAGGGTCCCGATAGATCCTTGGATCTACAGTCCAAATTTCATCGCTACTTACGAAGACTGAAGGAGTCGAGGAGTTAACGCCTATGCTCCCTCTTCAAATCTAATGGTCGTGACAGACCTCAGATCCTTCCCGAAGGATCTCGTTCATTCGTCTCCCAAATGAAAGGATATTCCCTTTCGTTATTTGAACTCGCTATCCTTTCTGAAGTTGGGCAATGAAATTCAACCTCTCATAGCTTCGAGCTTCCGCAGCTCTGAAACCTTCAAAAACTAACTCCTTCTTGCATAGGGTTCCCATACCCAGGTCACCTAAACCTTCAAAAGATTCTTGGACAAATTATCCCAACTCTTGATCGTGTTTCTGGATAAGGGCTCGAGTGCTTTTCGAAGTCCCTAGGCTACTGACCTGAATGAAGTGCCTTCCTAACTCACTGAGTTAGGAGCTATGACACCGGTGCAAGGTGAACTCATAGGTTTACCATAGCGGTAGCCATACCAAGGAGCTTACTCCGACTCTGAGATATGATTCAATTCCATGGGTAAGGTTCTTTCGAGGAATTAAATTAGAACATCACGAGAATCAAGCAGATGGGACGATTCTCAGTGAAACAGACTCATGCTTCGGACTTAATCATTTTATACAGAAACCAACTATGGCATATAAGTATACACATGCATCCATTACTTCTAATCTAAAAGACCAGGCAATCATTCCACACAGAAACCATTTATGGGAGTATAAACATGAGCATGTATCCATGATATTCAATTCAAGATACAAGGCATAAAACACTTATCAAAACCACAAGGTGTGATGCGATTGCTGAGAGGGGTGCTCGTTTCCACTCAACCATAGGCTTAGTCACTCCCAATGGATTTATCACTGGCCACCCCCGAGCTTAGGCCATGATGCTTTGAGATTCAATATCTTACTTCCATCTCAACGAAAGTTAGGGACGAAGGTTACTCTCCTTCTCCCTATACCGGAATAGACGAGGAAGAAGGTTACTCACCTTCTCCTGACTCAGTCTTTCTTCTCTGCGATCCCAACTCACTTTTCTCTCTCAATCGTTCCTTGGACCCAAGAGTTTTCCTCTCACATATCTGCATTCTTTGTCAGTCCTCTCTGCCCACACCACATTTCCTTTCTTTCCTTCCTCAACAAGATTGCGTGTGGCTCAAATTCCCAGTTCGTGGTTAGGTTCAGAAGCCTTTCATATGGGCAGTCTGCCCCATCCCCTCATTAAATCTTGAGGAGGTCTTCCCACCTACCAGCCTGACTGTAATTCATTTCAAGTCAGAGGGTTGTTCTGATCTTGAGCAATTAAAACCAGCATAGTACTAGCTCGATGGAAGTTAACGCAACCACTCTGGGCCCCTTCCACCACCTTTTTATTAGCAATCGTGGTCTCTTTTAGCACATCCCCTTCCCAACAGTCATACAACACATATTCAGAACCAATTTACATTCATCGACCTTTTATACAAAGGTCCATCAAATCAAACATTCACACCTTTGAGTTTTCCATAGTTCCCTAGCAAATATAGTTATATTTACAGATTGGGGGAAACAGGGAGTTACAATTCCCTCCCCCTTAAAGGAACATCGTCCATGATGTTCTATCTATCAACATGATGTGTATGTAAAGAAGTAAACAAAATCAGATATGCCTATTTCATGGTAGCGTCCATTTCCCACGTAGCCTCATCTGGGCCAAATTGTTTCCACTGCACCTTGACCTACACAATGGTTTGGTTCCTGAGTGAGGTTTCCTTCATGTCTAGTATGAATTGGGGTTCTGGCAGGAACTCTCCCTCCGGTTCCACCTGGATCATAGATTAGTCAATTATATGATTAACATCATGTATATATTTCTTCAATAAGGAAACATGGAAAACATTATGTGCATTTACTGTGGGAGGTAGTGCTATTCTATAGGCTACCGGTTCCACTCCATCTAAGACTTCAAAGGGTCCACAATACCGAGGTGCCAAATTGGCACAGGATCCCATCCTCAAGGAACTCTTCCTATTCCTAACTCTAATATAGACGTGGTCTCCCGTCTTGAATTATCTAGGGGTTCTCTTTCTCTCGGCATCACTTTTCTGTTTATTCTGAGCTATTTTCAGATTTCCCTTCATTTGAATCACTTATTGTTCCATTTCTTTCAACATGTCAGGTCCAATCATAATTTTGTTCATGGGATTACTCCAGCTGACTGGAGTGTTGCACGACCTACCATAGAGGACTTCGAAAGGACTCATCTTCAGTGATTCTTGGTAGCCGTTGTTGTAGGCAAATTTCACCAGTGGCAGGTAAAATTCCCACTTTTTAGGTTGATGCCTTACATGCACCCTTAGCATGTCTTCTAATATCTGGTTCACTCTTTCCGTCTATACATCGGTTTGAGGATGATAGGTTGTGCTAAACAATAATTTGGTCTCTAGACCAATCATCAAGGATTTCCAAAAGTTTGAAGTAAGTTTCGTGTCTCTGTCAGACACAATTTCCTTAAGCATGTCATGTAGTCTGAATATCTCCTTCATGAATATGTTGGCAATATCTATTTCCTTGCAAGTCGATTTGATGGGAATAAAGTGAGAAAACTTGCTTAATTTGTCCACCACTACCATGATGGTGTCATTCTGTCTGATCGATGATGGTAATCCAGCGATGAAATCCATGGAGATGGTCTCCCATTTCCATTCTGGGATTGGTAGAGGTTGTAATAACTCTGCTGGGTGTCGGTTTTCTGCTTTAACCTGCTGGCATTCTAAACATTTAGCTAAGTATTCAACTATGTCTTTCTTCAGTCCAGGCCAATAGAATTGTTTCCTAGTGGTCGTGATCATCTTCTGGTATCCTGGGTGACCAGTATATGGTCGTTTATGTAGTTCATCCATTATGAACCTCTTCAAGTCGTCACAGTTTGGAATATACAATCTGTTTCTATAAGTTAACAGACCTCCATCTAGCATCTGGTAGCCTTCATACTTTATCCCTGCAGGTTCTTGCTCCAGGTATGAGGTCACGGTTTGGAAGAATGCGTCTATTTCTTGTGCATTCCTGACTCTTTCATTGACATTTGTCTCGCAGGTGCTCACCACTGCCAGGTGAATTGTTTTCATACTTCTTCTAAGGGCATAGACCACCTTATTTTCCTTTCCTTTGATATGTTTGATTTTGAAATCAAACTCGCTAAGGAGGGCCATCCACCTAGCTTGTCTAGCATTGACTTTTGGTTGGTCAAATAGGTGTCGCAATCCACATTGGTCTGTCATAAGTACAAATTTCCTACCCAGGAGGTAATGCCTCCAGATTTTCAAGGCCTGCACTATGGCGGCCAACTCTAGATCATGGGTCAGATAGTTGACTTCGTTCTCATTCAATTTCTGGGATTCATAGCAAAATATGCTTGCTTATTACATAAGGACTCCTTCGAGTCCTTCCTTGCAGGAATTTGTGCACACGAGGAATTCATTTTCAGGATCGACGATCTTCAACACGGGAGCCTTATTTTCCTTTCCTTTGATATGTTTGATTTTGAAATCAAACTTGCTAAGGAGGGCCATCCACCTAGCTTGTCTAGCATTGAGTTTTGGTTGGTCAAATAGGTGTCGCAATCCACATTGGTCTGTCATAAGTGCAAATTTCCTACCCAGGAGGTAATGCCTCCAGATTTTCAAGGCCTGCACTATGGCGGCCAACTCTAGATCATGGGTCAAATAGTTGACTTCGTTCTCATTCAATTTCTGGGATTCATAGCAAAATATGCTTGCTTATTACATAAGGACTCCTTCGAGTCCTTCCTTGCAGGAATTTGTGCACACGAGGAATTCATTTTCAGGATCGACGATCTTCAACACGGGAGCCTTATTTTCCTTTCCTTTGATATGTTTGATTTTGAAATCAAACTTGCTAAGGAGGGCCATCCACCTAGCTTGTCTAGCATTGAGTTTTGGTTGGTCAAATAGGTGTCGCAATCCACATTGGTCTGTCATAAGTGCAAATTTCCTACCCAGGAGGTAATGCCTCCAGATTTTCAAGGCCTGCACTATGGCGGCCAACTCTAGATCATGGGTCAAATAGTTGACTTCGTTCTCATTCAATTTCTGGGATTCATAGCAAAATATGCTTGCTTATTACATAAGGACTCCTTCGAGTCCTTCCTTGCAGGAATTTGTGCACACGAGGAATTCATTTTCAGGATCAACGATCTTCAACACGGGAGCATGGGTCAGAAGGCATTTTAGGGGCTAAAACCTTTCTTCACATTCTGGTGTCCAAATGAATTTAGCCCCCTTCTTCTGGAGGGCAGTGATTGGACAACCAATCTTGGAGAATCCTTTTATAAATCTCATATAGTATCCCGCTAAGCTCATAAAGGATCTGATATCCAAAACATCCTTTGGGGTAGGCCATTCCATGATAGACCTGATCTTGTCAAGGTCTACTGCTACCCCTTCTTCAGATATAACATGGCCCAAGTAATGTATTTGCTTCTGTAAAAAGTCACACTTGCTAAATTTGGCATAGAGATGATGTTCTCTTAGCACTTAAAGCAAAATTATAAGATGTTCCCCATGTTCCTCTCTATTCTTGGAGTAGATTAAAATGTCGTCAATAAAAACTAGTACAAATTTGTCTACGAATTTGTTGAGTACATTGTTCATCAAGCACATAAAAGTGGCAGGGGCATTGGTTAATCCAAATGGTAATACCAAAAATTTGTAGTGACCATATCTCGTCCTGAAGGAAGTTTTGTGGATGTCTTCACCCTTGATTCAGACTTGATGGTATCTAGATATCAAGTCAATCTTTGAGAAGTTGGAAGCACCTCCCAATTGATCGAACAAGTCATCAATTTTGGGTAAGGGGTACCTGTTCTTTATGGTTACCTTATTGAGTTGTCTATAATCTATGCATAGTCAGAGTGTACCATCCTTTTTCTTCACAAACAAGACTGGTGCTCCCCGTGGAGACACGCCAGGACAGATATAGCCTTTCTCCATCATTTCTTTTAGATGTAGTTTAAGCTCGAGTAGCTCAAGGGTGCTCATCCTATAGGGTGTCCTAAACACTTGCACCACTCCTAGTGTAATTTATATTGAGAAGTCAATGTCCCTTCTCGGAGGTAGACCCAATACCTCTTCCGGAAACACATCTCTATACTCTCTTAGTATGGGGTGGTCTTCTAGGCTTGGTCTGTCATTCTCACCTGATTTTAACACCTGTATCGCATATAGAGGACATCCCTTTCTGCAATACTTTCTCATTTGAAGAGATGATATTCGTCTCACTGAGACGGGTTTTTGGATCCCTTGAAGGTTTATCTTTATCCCTTCTTCATTTTCACATTCTAAGGTTTTATGGTAACAATCCAGCTTAGTTTTATATGCAGCTAGCTAGTCCATACCAATAAACAAGTCATACGATCCTAGGGGTAGTATGTTAAGGGTACCTTGGGTGGAAAATCCATCCATAGCGAATTGGTAGGTTGGTATGACCTCCGCTACCTTTCTTTTGGTGCCAGTGTCTAACTGTACCAACCATGGCTTGGAATGTTTATGTGGCTGCAATTTACACTTACCAATAGCCTGAGGGGCCACATAACTCAAATTTGAACCGGTTTCAATTAAAATAGACACTAGATGGTTGGAGATCATACCTTCCATCTCCACCACTGAAGCTTGGTGGTTGGCTTGTTCATTATCCACGACTGCATAAATTCGTGGCATACTCCTGGCCACGTCATTGATGGTGGTAGCTTCCTGGACGTTGTAAATTCTCCTATTGTTTTGCTGTCTATGCGGATAGTCCCTCAGTAGATGTTCTTCTCCACAACCTCAACATTTCAAGGGTTCTTTCTTTGGGCTGTCACTCTTTCCTGGGGTTGATCCAAGATGTCTATTTCCGCTCTGGGAAGGAAAATTCTATTGGTGTACACTTTGGGTCAGAAAGCTCATTCTTGAATCCTTCTTATAGCTTTTAAATCTTGGGGATTTAAATCCTTTTTTTCTGGAATCCGGAACTATTCTTCTGCTTCTAGCCTTCGCGAGGTTCTGGTCGAAGCCCAAATTGTTCATAACAATGTCTTGCCTTTCGGATAGTGTCTTCTAGGGTCCTTGGCTCGTCAAAATCAATCATATTATAATAGTCCTTAGGTAGCCGACTGATGAATCATTTCACCTTAGCCTTTTCTTCTTTTATGTAGGGTTCATACCTTGGCAACTCAAGGAATCTGCTGACATATTCCTCTATAGTGAGTTTCCCCAGCTTGAGTTCATATAATTATTTAGTCTTTTCATCGAAATACTTTTCCAATAGATACTTCCTAAAGTATTTTTCAAACTGTTCCCAAGATAGGTCTTCTTCATGAATCCCTTTCACATTCTTAAGATCTTCCCACCAAATGGAAGCCTTTTCATTCAGGTTGAAAGTGGTTGCTCGGGCCTTCAAGTTTTCTGAGAAGTCATGGACTCTGAAATACTTCTTTAGTCCAAGAAGTCAGGCCTCCGCTTCCTCTCCCTTCTTGATATCACCGTCGAAAAAGGGTGGTTTGGCCTTCTTTAATTCTTCGAGATTATGACTTTTGGAATGCTTTCATTTCTTCTGTTTTCTTCGAGAATGTGAACTAGTTCTTGTACTAGAAGATCCTTTTCGAGTCACCAGTTTCCTTTCCAGAGGAATAGTCCGACGCTTGTCCATTATCTTCAGGGTGGACCTTACTCGAGGTGCTCTTCCCAGTGTGGCCACTTAAAAGACCATGTTTCTGTATCTCGGGTGGACTTCGACTCCTTTTTGTCTGTCATCGGTCCACGTGACTGGTGTTAGGTCCATGTTGCAGTTGTATTTAGGAATGTGTTGATGAGGTATCCAATCTTCCTTAGGAATCCACATTCTCCAAATGTCCCTAGGTTTGTGGGGAAGCCACTATTGATGGGTCCAAATTTTGTTTTGGCCTGTCATGAGGTCCCTGAGTTGACGAAGGTTATCATTTTGTGAGAGGGGTGGAAGTTGTTTCCAGGAGTCCTCCCAGAAGAGGGTTGATTTTCCATTTCTGATTTCCTAGAAACACTGAGAGTGAACTAGGTGCTTGTTGGCCCACGCTACATTCCAAATATGTGAGTCGGTGATGTCTCATGTGAGTTTGATGAGGCCTTGTGTTTCTACTTGTGGGAAATATTTTTTGTGCCAAAGGTGAGCCCATGGGGTGTTCCCTTCAGTTACCCATCTCCACCAGGTTTTATCACCCAGGACTGTATTAAGGGATTTCGGGTCGTTGAGGCCTAGGCCCCATTTCAGCTTTGGGAGCCAGAGCTTGTCCCAAGCTACAAGAGCCCACTTATTTTCCTTGTGAGTTCTGCCCCACAGAAAATTTCTTTGGAGGTTCCCAATTGCCTTTAATATGGCCCTGGGTGTGTCCAAACCAGAGAAGAGGTAAAGAGGCATGGATTGAAGTAATTCTTTGAGGAGCACCGAAAACCTAGTGTTGAGATTTCTGAAATCCCAATTCTCGAGTTTTTTGTGTATTCTGGAAAGCAGATCTTCCCAGGTAGAGAAACGATTGTTGAACTCAATGAGAGGCACACCCAAATACTTGGTTGGACGGGAGAGTGATTGGAAGCCAAGGATGTTGGAAATGTTGATCTAGATAGCAGGAGGAGTATTAAACAAAAAAATATGAGACTTGAGGAGACTGATAGAGGTACTCAAGGCTTCGGAGAAGGCGAAAAGGATCTGCTTTATGGATTTGGCATCTTTGACAGTGGGTTGGGCCATCAAAAAAAATCGTCCATGAACTGTTGATGTGTAGAAGGATGGTCCTCATCATGGAGGTAGAGGCCACGAGTTTTCTCTGTCTCCACAATCACTTTGATGCTATGACCTAGACCCTCTGCCATGAGGATAAAGAGGAACGGGGAGAGGGGATCCCCTTGAATAATGCCTCGAGAAGGGGAAAAAGGGTTGGAAGGAGAGCCATTAACAAGGATGGAGAAAAAAATATTGGAGAGAAGGGAGAGCACCCATTTGATCCACGAACCTGAGAAACCAAAATCTTGTAGGGTATGTTGGATATACTACCAACTTAATTTATCAAAGGCTTTGGAGAGGTCTAGTTTTAAGATCATGCCAGGGGACTTGGTATATTTGAGGGAGTGAACAAGTTCGTGCGCCATTATGATGCCACCTAAGATTTGTCGAACTTCCACATAGCCGATTTGTTCTGGGGAGATAAGGGTGGGGAGCAAGGGTTTAAGCCTATTTGCAATAAGCTTGGTGATAATTTTATAGAATACATTGCAAAGGGCAATGAGGCATAAGTTATTAGGGTTATCAAAGTGCTCTTCTTTGGGGATAATGAATATTGGCATGAGAGTGGGAGTCTTATACCACTTCCCAAACATCCCATTTGATTATAGGCCAACAGGCTTGAAATATATTCATGGTGAAGCCCTCTGGACTAGGAGATTTATTTTTGGGAATATCGAAAACTGCCTATTCGAATTCCTCGAGGGAGGTAGGATGCATGAGGATTTGGTTCTGCTCAGGGGAGACCAACTGCGAAATATGTTGAGTTATTTTTTGTACGGTCGTTCTACAATCTCGTTGTGGCTCTGAAAGGAGATTGTGGAAGTGGGAGGTGAGTTCCCGTTCAATATCCTTATGTTTGGTGAGGCAGTTTCCATCAAAATATTTTATTCTGGTGATTTGATTATGGTGGCGATGTTGAATCATGGATCTGTGGAAAAAATTTGTGTTTTTTCCCCTTCCTTTAGCCATTGAACATCATATTTTTGTCTCCAAAGTATTTCTTCATTTGAGTTTCTCTCGCTGAGCTGAGTTTGGAGGTTTTCTTCATCTTGGACAAGTTGATACGTTCAACCATTTTGAATCATAGCCAGTTGAGTATGTTCTAGTTGCTTGATGATGTTTTGTTTGGCTTGAAATATGTTGCCAAACTCTTCCTTATTCCAAAGCTTGAGTTGATGCTTTATGTGTTTAAGATGCTGTTGGAATTTTTGCATTATTGAGTGGGAGGAGGGGGAGTAAGTGGTCCACCATTCAGAAATGCACTTCTGGAAGTTAGGGTGCTTTAACCAAAAGATTTTGAATAAAAAATGGCGATTTTTGGGGCTCCCCTGGATGTCAAGATTGAGTTGAATCAGCGAGTAATCTGAGCCTCCTTGAGGGAAGATATTTGTTGAAGGGTGGAAGTCATGAAGCATAAGGGAATATGAGACTAAAAAGAGATCAAGACGAGAGGTGATTTGTTGATTTCCCCGACGACGATTGTTCCAGGTGAAGGAGTCGTTAGGAGTTTCAAGATCTATGAGATTGAGGGAGTGTATGGTATCCAGAAAGACTTGTGAATCTTGTTCTAGTCGCCTAATACCTCCCTATTTCTCCAAAAGGGAGGTGATGGAGTTGAATTCTCCCCCAATAATCTAATGGTTGTTGGTGACAAGACGGGAGGGGGGGGGGAGGAACTTAAGGGAGGCCAAAAAGTTTAGCTTGTCAGGGAGGAGGTTGGGGCCATAAACGTTAGTGAGGGTTCCCGAGAGGGCATAAACTACGAGTTGGAAGCGAGCTGAAAGAGAGTACTTGGTGGAGAAAGGGAGATTTCAGAGGAATTGCACTGGAGGGCCAATCCTCCTACAGATCCTTGGGCATCCAGAGTTATAGCAAGGGAGCAGAGCCAAATTTGAGAACTCTTTGTTTGGTCTTCCCGTTTAGGCCTCTGATGTTCTAGGAGATGACTTTCATGAGGAAGGAGGGGGGTTGGGTTGAAACGTATCTTTCACGAGGGAAATTCGACCCGAGTTTACCAAGAAATCTCCCAAGTCTTTGATGAGATGTTGATTAGATATCCTACCTCTCTTTTTTCCCTCTTTGGTTTTCCAAGAAGTAGAAGAGGTATAGGCCTTGATACCAAGCAAGGGATTAGGGTTCATACCTTTTGCCTTTGTATTGTTGAGGAAGCAATTTCAGACCATCACATCTTTGAGGAGCTGCACTTGATTTTTCGGAATGGAGTTTGGATATTTTTGCTTGCATACCATGACAATGGAGTTGAGGCCTAGATCTCCCATATCCATACCCTCACCATCATCCGAGTCTATCGGGTCAGGCGGTTCCTCTTTCATGTCAATGTCGCATGTTGAGTGGTTGTTGTGGGTTATGTACAACATTGTTTTGAGCTTTATTGCATCCTCCTCTGAGAGTTTTGCAGTCAGTTTACTGGGTTGGAGTTGGTCTTTGCTAACAAGGATTGGGATACCTTCATCGTCAGGTGGCAGGGAGGCAAAGGGTTTTTTGACGACAAAGTTCTTTTTGGGTGGAGGTGGGTTGGGATGTCGTCTTGATTTTTTTCATAAGGAGACATTCTTGAAACCCTCCTCGTCATAGGTAGGGGGAGGGGTATTGGCCGCAGGGGAGTTAGGGTTCAGGGGGCAGTCGCGAAAGAGATGACCATAGGCATGGAAATGGCGACAACGAAAGGGAATATGTTCATAGTCGAGCATTTGGATCTAGTCAATGTCATGATAGACTATGGTTATGGATTCAGGGAGGGATTTGGTAAGATCCATGTATACACAGATTCGTGCATATGAGGTATAACATCCCATTTTGGTGGCCTTTGAAGATTTTGACGAAGGAGCCTATAGTGTTTCCAATGCCAAGTGATATAAGCATAGTTTAGATATCATTTGAAGAGAGGAACACATAAGAGAATACATCCCAAGATGATTAACTCGTTTCAGATCCAAGTTTTTAGAGATGAAGCTCTTCTTGTTTAGGTAAGGTGAATTACACATACTGAGGGTCCCACTTCTCGTGCAAACCTATTTTTTAAAGATAGAACTCTAAAGTGGATACTTGAAGGTTCTTAAGAACATCATCTGAGAGATATAAAGGTCATCTCCTAGCCTTGATTTGATAGTGATTGCTTCAGAATGAGACCCAAGGGTTTTTTTTCAGTTTTAAGTGTGCCACTTTATGTTTTTCAACTCCCTTTACCCGACATAGCCCCGCTGCCAGCAGGCCTATTCAGTACCCCGACGGGTTTACCTTAGTACCATACAAGAATGGCCCCGCTGCCAACAGGTCTGTTCAGTACCCCGATGGGTTTACTTGTACTTCCTGATACTTCCTTTTTATTATATTACTCAAAAGATTTAGAATAATGTATACAGTTCATTGACAGTTTTAGAGTATAAGGAAGGTAGGTGGTACGAAAGTGTTTTAGATTTATTAGGCGCCTAATTAATTGTTTGCAATTATTCCAAGGGTGACATCATCCACATTCAAATTAAATCTAATCTATTCAATGTATAATGGAACATCTCAGATAATGACTAAGAGGTCCCTCTAGTTAATCCTATTAGTGTTCTCATGAAATTTCATTGCAATTTTGCAAGGGTGGTCCACCACATGAGGTTTTCATCAATACCTCTCAAGAGAAACTTGTAAAGATAAACTTGGATAAGAACTTGTTGAATCAACTAGGTTAGTATTATACATAATGGTGTCACCACTTTTCAATGGATATTTCAATTAGAAATCACTTCTTCAAAATGATGAGGTAATAAGACAAGTGCACCCATTATCATATAGAGATAAATGTGAAAATATCTTCTTAAAGGATAACAAGGGTGATTCATTTAGGATTGAGTGTAGAAATGTAGGAGGAAGATGTACATGAGAGTAAAAAAAATTCAACACAAGATTTAAATGATCCTTGATAGAAAGAACATGAAGAGATTAGCTCATACCTCCAATTACCTGGAGTGAAAACAATGTTAAGCACATGAAAAAGATCATATCACCTTGGCATTAGTACCAGATTGGTAACTGGTATCAAAACATGTTTTTGTAGTACCAGAATAGTACTGGAACAGAGCAAGGGGCATAAACAGAGTGACATGATGGATGATTTTTGCTCATTCATGATGGCAACCACTTCACCAAGGAATTCAGTGACAATATACGAGGAGATGTATACGAGGGCTTGTAAAAGTTCATGGTAGGAAGTGTGCAATAATTGAGAGTAACCATATGTTTACTGCATAATTAGTCTAATTCCTTTAGTAAAACGAAAAATGTTGAATTCATATGCCCTAGTACTTAAATCGAGCAACAAAACTTGAATATATGATTAGAGCTACCAACACCTTATTACCAGTACCGGATCACCTAAGTATCATATGGATGCAGGGTTGTGATTCAGTACTGGAATAGCATAGAGTTGTGGTTCAGTACCGGAATAGCACATACCTCCTCCTTTGGTACCAGATGCGCACATAGGCGACCATCAGTACCAGATGAGAACATTACCAGATGAGCACAAGAATGTTGTTCAGTACTGGATGAACGTAGACTTTCTCCTTTGGTACTGGATGAATGCAGAGGCAAACATTATTTGCAGTACCAGATGAACACAATTATGTAGTACTTGAATAGAATGGTACCAAAATTATGGAAATGACTATCAAATACTAACACTGAACATGTTGATTTGGCCTCACTGACAGAAGTTGAAAAAGAATATGAAGGTTTCAACAACCACTCCCCCATGCCTAAGGTTTTGCATGGATTCATGCAAACAATGTGAGATGCTAAAAAGGGCTGCTCAGAGAGTTGTGAACACCTGCTAAAAACAAACCAATAAAACTAATTAAAATTGGATTTTTATTCATGCTTACAAACAAAAAATTTAGGGAAAATGTCAAAAGTTGAATTATTAGCTATGAATAAAATGGTTTGGAATTAACATTTAGTGTCAACTTTTATTAAAAAGATCACTGAATTGATCATCCTTGTGAAATAGTGGTCTTAAAATAGATAGGTAATGATAAATCATGAATACATCATTTTTAACAACTTAAGGAAAACGAAGGATTTTGAAGAAATAGGTCATGAAGCACTCCCTTAAGTGTTATCTTCCGTTGACAATGATGCCTTCTCCACTTTTGAAACCCTTCCACAATTATGTGTTCATTCGGAGGATGAAGAGATTCCCTTCTCATAGATTCCAAACAAAACCATCATAACTTTTTTAAAAAGAAATCTACTATAGGAACAAAAGATCTTTAACTTTTGACATTCTCATTTATAAAAAGTATGAAAGATAGGTTGCATTGTACTTATGTGCAACATTTATTTACCTTTCCTACTCTATTTGAACAAAAGAAAATGTCCTTCAAGTATAGGAATACTTCCAGTGAAGCCATGTGCGTAACAGGGTTAGAAATATATCCATACTCAGGTTTAAAAGATAAATTTTAATGCATATCGGAGTATGAAGGACCAACTGCTTTGATGATGAGATCAAGCAATAAATAAAAGAGTGGTGTGACCTAATAACTAATTGAAACCATATTTCAATAGGATCAGTATATTCTTGTTTCTCTTCTTTGTTTAGGTCACACCGAATGTCCTCCTCTACCATGCAATGTCGATTATCCTCTTCAAGATGATTGGTCTTTGGAGTACATACATGATCTGCTGAGAGGCATGCTAAGGATTCCTCAATCTCAGGTTCCACTGGTTGCTCTCCATTGAATTCTATCCATGATTCTTTATTCCCTTCAACAAATTGACAAGAGGAATCCGACGATACTTCTATCTCTTCATGTGGAGAGACAACTAGATTCTTGACTGCTATGAAGATATGCTCTTCCTGAGAGGCGAATATCCCAGCTGCTGCCAGAATGAATGAAAGTTCTTGGAGGAACATTCTTCAAGCTCTTGATCATCCTTGAATTACTCTAGTTGGTTGATGATACCTGTTTCGCAACACAGATTAGTACTCTGGGGGTTCTTACAACACCCCAAACATGATTTATCATTAAAGATCTAAATTTTAAAACTATTTGCAAAAGAAAAACACACCAAACTTGAACTCCTTGCGTTACTGGGACCCTGCTGTCACTAGGTTATCGGTTCACACAAGTTAGCTCATCATAAAAAAAACTAAATTTGCATAAATAAAAACACACTTGCATCAAAAGAAGAGAGGACAACCTAACTTTGGATCAACCCCACCAAAGTGGATGTGTGGGCTCTTCCCGCACGTCTTACCGTCTTCTTTCCACCCTTAGGTCATCCATAAAACCAATCCAAAACCATTAAAGAAATCTGATTCTAATACTACCTATTACTGTTTACAACTCCCCGGCAACGACGCCAAAATGTCAGTGCAATTATTTGCATAATATATTACCAAACATAAATTATTAACCGGGATTCGTAATCAAAAGAGTTGATGCACTATATATGCCGATAAAATATAGGTTCCTATGTCTGATGAGTATATTTCAATCAAGAAAACCATATAAAAAACCAATACTCTGTTTTCACACTTCAAAGATAACACTCTTCACACAGTTCATAAATTAGAAAGCAAAACTTGCAATCATGCACTCAAAAGATTTCGCCCAGATAATGACTTGTCCATTTACAAGCTCATGAAGTGGAAAGATGTACTTTGAATTAGTTATCTATAGCTACTACTCTTAGCAATCAAATCTGGGTACACTTCAACAATGCAACTCCAAACTTAGAAGAGAAAACTGATAACAAAATTTCTCAAGCAAACAATGAATCAAAAGGTTCTTTCTTAGGTGACAAATCTGTTCATTAGAGGCTCATGAAATGAAAAGATGAACTTAAGATCTATCTCCTGGAGAAAATAAAATAACAAGTGGGATGCTCCATTAAAGCTCATGTATGGTGAAATATGGAGATCCAACTGTTCCTACATTACCACACTTTGCAACAAATTCGAATAGTGAAATCAAAATAACAAATACATGAAATGAAAATCTACACTAACAATTTACAATAAGCTTACCAAGATGGATTGGTGGCCCTTCCCGATGCCAACATGGAAGCTTTTAGATCACCAGATGTTAACTTCTAAGAAAGACAAAATCATTGAATTCAATCTTGCATTAATCTCCAACAAGTAGGTTTACAAAAAGAGTTTTTTCATGAATCCATTCTACAACATAACAATTCTCCTTTAAGAACCATTCTTACATCATGATAATTCCCTTCTACTCAGACCTATGAGGTCTTATTTATACATAAAATCCATGGAGGAATGGATGAAACCAAATCCCCAAGCTAAGAAAACAATTTTTACAATTTTAGGATAAATCCCAAAAATCTGTGTTTTTTAACAATTTGGGCAGATTCGAGTTAGTCCCCCACCCATATCTCCCAAACCAATTCTAATTTTGAAAAGTGGTCCGCGTCTTACTCAATTTGTCATAGTCTGGACAAAACTCATGTATTATAACTTCTATATCTGATACCATATGCACGAAAATCGAGGTGCAAGTTGGTAGTTTGAGTTTTTTTATAATTTTGGTAGAATCATTCCTCCTGAGCTAGAGGTCCACACGGGCAAATTGGGTGAATTCTAACTCATGCGTCTGCATGAAAACATCATTGTGGACAAAACCCATGTACTCTATTTTCCTCTAGAAGCTTTCCAAAGTTTTAAATTATTTCTAGTACCGGATTAGCACAAGCTGGTACCGGAATAGGTGGAGCCTTGGTACCGGAATAGTCTGGGTACCAGATCATGCTGCTTAAGATTCAAAGTGATTAGGATCATACATAATCAAGCATTTAATCGAATTAACTCAAGAAAACTAAACAAATCATGCTTTAATCATAAGTTACATATTATGCACGTGAACAAGGTCATCGAGTGTATCTATGGAGGAAACAATCAATTAGATACACATGGCATAGGTAAAATAGGCTCAGATAAGGGGTAATATAGGGCTTTAGAAGTGTCAAAATGGAGACTCAATAGGTTGCGTGTCCATGCTTGGAGGAGGGCATTCATCGGGGGGTTGTGGGAGATCTGACAGAGTGGAGGGTCCAAGGTGGTGACCTTGGCGTCGACCCACAAGGTTATGGATGTAGGAGGGAGCCGAACTCCCCCCTCCAATCGAAGCCATGGAGGAGAAGGGAGAAGGGAGTAATAGGGTTTTCAATTAGAAGGGTTGCAGAGCAAAAAGTCCGTAAAAAAACATGGGTTTTTTAATCTAGTAACGTCTATTAAACAGATGTCGATAAGTAATTAAAATAGTTTATTAAATTTAATGTAAACGAGTTTCAATGAAAGAGGGATTTTGATTTTTTTTATGCCATTTAAATTTTTTCATACAAATTAAATCCAAATAAATGAGGGCTAACTTCTAATGTTTGATCTTTCAACAAAATATACAATAATGTTTAATATTTTAACAAATTATTAAAAAAAATCACTCTCAATATCAATGATGAAGATATTGGTGAAAGGTATAGTAGCATGCTGCATAACAATCCATAAAATAATATATGAATTCCTGAGTCCAAATTAAGGGAGCATGAATCCAGTATGTGTGCAATGTCCAAAGGCCTGGGATGATGTGGTATCAACCCAGTAACAATGTGTTTTCGAGTCTTGAGCTTCCTCCCACGTCCAAAGCAACCATTAGTTGTGGTTTATTAATAGATATAAAACTCTCCACCTTTTTCCAAATCAACCATTGGTTGTGGTTTATTAATAGATATAAAACTTTCCACCTTTGCTTTAAGACTCTGTACATTATAATAAGGCGTTGGTTAAACCTTTTATCTTTTGGGTTTTTGGCTGGCCATGTAAATTTGGACAAAATTTATATTTTTTGTTGTTTAAATTACATTTATGAATGCATAAATGGATTCAACATGTTGAAAAAGTATTTAAATATTTCATATTTTTATTATTATATTGATTTAATATTTAAAATAATTATTAAAAGTGATATTAATAGATGTGACAGGTATGTAAATAAGTATTGATGATGATGATGATTAACGTCCACTAAGACAGAATTAGTCATTTGGACCTTAAGAGAGTAAGTGGCAAATTGTTTGATCTTTTAATTTTTAATTTTTAAAATTATTTTTTTAAATCTCACAATTAAATGTAAAATCACATAAAAATTGTCCAATCATGGTTAACAATCAATCAAAAAATAAGAATTTATATTTAGAAAATTTAAAATTTATTTTTCAATTTAAAGAATAATCAATTTAATAAATAATTTTTTGGAAACTTTAAATTTTTTTATGACAAAAAGTAAAAAAAAATGCAAATTATTTAAAAGTCAAAACAAACTGACTACAAAGAAATTACAACAAGTGTTGTCTGACAACTTAGTCCCTGCTATGTAGATCCGGGAATGGAGATGATACTTGGCAACTTATAATTATTCATGATGATGATTTTTGGAAGATGGGGAGAGACTAGTAGTATGGTAAATAAAGGATAATTAGAATAGATATTTAACAATAATGAAATGAAAGTTGAAATATGTAAAATTAAATGAAAAAACACTAAAAAAAATATTAAAAGTTATTTTCAATTGTTATTTAGAAATGAAATGATAAGAAAATTGTAAATATTAAAAGCTATATTGAAATTACATTGAATAGTAATTTAAGATATAACTTATATCTTACTTTACAGTTATTGAAAAAAAATCTATCTAGGAATAGATGGTAGGGACAAAGCAATTAGTATGAAATGGAATCTTCCCCTAAAGTAATATGAAACGTAACATGTGAAGAAGATATCTGATAATATAATCTGACGTAAATCACAATTTAATGCATTTTAATGAGAGATTTTCTCGAGGTATTCTCTTATTAATCAGTAATCAAAGCATAATTAATCTACATTGGGAAGGGCGCGAAGGTGGTGGAGATGGAAGTGAACGATAAATGGTTTGAAACTTTTAAAGCTTGCGAGTTCGAGGAGTTTGGGGTGGAATTGTAGATCACAGAAGTTTTGGGTGGAAGATGTATATCACGAAAGATGGGGAATGTGAGTTCGGTAACGCCAAACCGAGAACCCGCGGGTATAAAATTGGCTAAGTATGGAAAGGAAGGTCGGTAGGTCGAACTCCCGTAAATCACGGTTTAATGCGTATTAATGGGAGATGTCTTGGAGGTTTTCGCGTAAATCGTGGTTTAATGCGTTTTAATGGGACATGTCCTCAATGTTTTTGCTTATTAATGTCAATCCTTTCGAACTTGCGTGGTGAGTTGTCACTAAGAAAAGCATAATTAATGTGCATTGGGAAGGGCGTGAAGGTGGCGGGGATGGAAGGGAGTGATAAATGCTTTGAAACATTTTGTGAACCCAGGTAGAGTGAAGCTTGCGAGTTCAAGTGCGGGGTGGAATTGTAGAGCACAAAAGGTTTGGGTGCAAGATGTATATCACGGAACACGGGGAATGTGAGTTCGATAGCGCGAAGCCGGGAACCCGCTGCCATAAAATTGGATAAGTATGGAAAGGAAGGGTGGTCGGTTGGGCTCCCATAAATCGTGGTTTAATGCGTATTAATCAGAGATGTCCTCGAGGTTTTCGCTTATTAATGCCAATTTTTTCGAACATGTGTGTTGAGTTTTCACTAGTAAAATCATAAGCAATGTGCATTGGGAAGGTAGCGGGGATGGAAGGGAGCGATAAATGCTTTGAAACATGTTTGAACTCGGGTAGAGTGAAGCTTGCGAGATGGAGGAACTGTAGACCACAAAATTTTTCGGTGAAATATGTATATCACGAAATTGTAGATGATGAAAGTTTTGGGTGCAAGATTTATAATAGCGCTAAAGCGAGGACCGAAGGCCATAAAGTTGGCCAAGTATGGAATGGTAGATCAAAACTTTTTTGGGGTCAAGTTGTATATCACGGAACACGGGGAATGAGAGTTCGGTTGTGCCAACCTGGGAATCGGCGGACACAAAATTGGCTAGGTATGAAAAGCAATGATGGTCGGTCGGACTCCCACAAATCGCGGTTGAATGAATTTTTTGATTATTAATGCCAATAAGAGAACCTTTGTATTGAGTTGTCGCTAGTAAAAACATAATGAATATGCATTGGGAAGGGAGGGAATGTGGAGGGGATTGAAGAGAGAGATAAATGGTTTGAAACTTTTGTGAACCCGAGTATAGTGAAGCTTAGGAGTTATAGGAGTCAGGGTTCGAATTGTAAATCATGGAAGTGTTGGGTGCAAAATGTATATCGTGGAAGTGTTGGGTGAAAGATGTATGTCACTGAAGTGTTGGGTGCAAGATTTATATCATGTAACATGAGGCATAAGAATTAGATAGCGCTAAGTCGGGACCCTGCGATGAGATAATTGGCTAAGTGTTGAAAGGGACAACGGTCGTTCGAGATCATGATGTGACGATATAGATGGAGATGAGGATCTGACAGTCCACTAACCCGGGAACCCACGACCAATCCAGGAGCTCGAGAAAGTCAGGTTCAAGTCCAGAGAGATTTTGTTTATATTTATTGAAAATGTATTCATTTTAATGTATCTTGATAGATTATTTGTCGTCCAAATGTAAACCATGTTCCAATTTGAAGGGTGTTTTCAGCTCGCAAATTTTTCTCAAACCAATAAGAAATAGAGAACAAATATATGACTTAACATTTTGTATGTGGAAGCATATTCTGAAATATAGGAAGTTGTAATATATGCACAATATTAAACAGGAACATGACCCCAACATGTATAGGGAAATGAGTTAATTTTAAAAAAAAGATACAAAATTCAAAAAAACAACACCAAACATTGAAGATCACCATAGAAAAACCTCAAATATTTTATATTTAGATAAACTGGGTTATAAAATACATTTGAGAATCTTTCCCAAAATAGTTGTCTTGGAATTTGTAAAAAAATATATAGTTCAGTACATATTCTGTGAAATATAAATGTGTTTTCCATAATGGATGGGATTGGGGCTCCCACGGACTACAAAGCAAAGATGTACAAGAATCAAGCTTGTATAAAGAAGAACGTTGGTGATGGAAAAAAGCAAGACCTGGCAAGAAGAAAGAAAAAATTGTTAGTCCTTGATTAAAGCTTTGTATTTAAAGAGATACAATAACTGGATGAAGACATGGACAAAGAAAGAAGAATGTGATCAGTATCAACTTACTATGATGGTGTCCCATGCCTTGTCATTTTCTCGTTGATTTCCTTTTCTGGCTTTGCTTGGAGGTTATGGGAACCGTGTAAAGCATCCTTTGCCCTTCATTAGTAATCTTGTGGACAACCTTTTTGAACCACTCTTTGATGTAGCTCCTCATGGGCATGACGTTGATTTCATGATGGATTTTTCTATTGAAGAATTTAGTTTCCAAGTCCCTTAGATCAATAGAGAGGTTTTGCAATGCTTCTTGAATATCTTGTTTTTTAATCGAATAACCAACTAGCCAGTTTTTCATGTCATCTTCACCATATTCAAGAATGCCATAGAAATTTTCAAATGACAGTCTTTTATAGATCTGAAATTTATCATCAAATGCTTGCTTGGTTTACAAAATCGAGTTAAATATCAATTTCGGGTCGTGGAATTCATTGGTACTGCTAGCTAGATCTATCTCAGTTAGCTTCTTGAATAGTTTGTCTCTTCTAGATATGGCCTGGCTACATGCTTGAATGATACCATTTAGGTTTTTTACCTTTTCTTTCCAGCATGCGTTTAGTTGGTCTATTCGATCCGGGGAAGGGAGATTCCCTCTCTTCTTCTGAATTCCTTCATACCAGTAACTTTAACACCAAATGGTACAACTGCATCAAGGTAGAAACCTTGCTCATTCTTGAGATCTACTTGCAGATACTCATGAAAAGCATGCGCTCTTATTCCAAAAGAGACCGTACTCTTTGAGATCTCCCAAGCTTCTGTTATTAATTCCATTCTTCTCTTTATATTATTTTCCACATAGCCTCGGGATGATGTGAGAAGGCTTGCTGATACTTTTAACTTTTCCACAGGCATGGTGGGGCCGATCATTGCCAAGGGAGTAGCAAACGGTGGAAGAGGCATTTGAGCTCCCTCCAATTCTTTGATTCACTCCTTTAACATGATGTTCTCCTCTTGAAGGCCGCTAATAGAGTTGTCTAGAGCATCTCCATTTGCTTAGTGTATCTAGGATATCTGGGAAGAACGCATGTTCTATAGGTTCATCTCTGAACGAGATTTCCCTTTCTTATTCTTTACATCTCTCTTTTCAATAACCAATTTTTTGGATTTGCTGTAAAAAACAATGCTCTGAAATGAAAAAGACTCTTCTTCGTCCAAGCTATCGGTCCCAATTATTTATATCTCAGGATTATGCAGAGCAGTGCTCTCTAGTTGTTCATTGTCGAGGGACATTTTTTCAATGTCAATTTCTAGTTCCATATCCTCGAGGCAGAGATTGTGGATAGCAATTTCTCTCCTTGATCCCTCTTGTTCTTGCACTATTGTTTTTCGTTTTTTTCTAGTGGAAAGTCTGTGAGAACTTTCAATTTTGTCGGGGGAAGGGTTCTTATCTCGTCCTCTGCCTTAAGAAATGTGTGTGAATTTCTTGCTTAGGTAGGCTGTTGGAGTATTGCTCCGAGATGTTCTACTCTTGGGTGTGGTGGTCGGGGATTGGGAACTTTTCTCACACGGGCCTTTTCATTTTTGTTTGTACAAATCATTGGTGTTAAGTACTGTCTCAGGGTTGTCGGTGTCACAAGCAGGACTTCATGAGGCATTATTTTTGTCTTCCTTTAGGATAGTGTCAATGAAAGAATTGTTGAAACCTACAGCCAATAGATGTTCCACAAAAATACCATCAGGGTCGAACCCTTTTACTTTTTCAGCACATTTCAAATTGAATTAGTGGAAGTGGCCCGTGAAACCATCAATCTTGTTGATATTCCTGACTATGAAATCCTTGACTTTCCAAGGTAGAGGGATGAATTGATTTTTTCTCTTTTCATGGAAAAAATGCAACCAATAGGTTTATTGTCTTGTTGTTTCAACAAAAAACATTGTACCAGATATGTGACATGGAAGGAAGCAAGGATTTTGTTTAGACCCAAAAATCCTTATAACATTATAGTTCTTCATTTCTTCTAGTTTGCCCTTCCTATCCAGGAACTTGGTTGCCTCGTCAGAAAACAAGGGAAAATACTTTCCAAATATCAATCCTTTAAAAACTAAAACAAAATCATTAAAGACTTCATAAAAATGTTGGGAGGCATCGTGTCTCCATAATATCTAGTATCAGAAGGTTACTGGGTCAAATTCACAGTTTACCTTCTTACACATAGATAATGAAGGGAATGGACAACAATTTTCCACTGCGAAAATTAAATAAGATGACATAAATAATTTCTTCTGCCTTGTCTATTGCAATAACTGGGAAGAGATTTCAATGGAAATCAACTTGCCCCAATGGAACATGACTTGGTTCTTCATCGTAAAATATAAAATATATAGAATCATCCGAGAGATGCTGGTTGTACTTTCTTGTCCGACTATCCTCATGAAAATCCATGCAATTTCCCGAAAAGGGTTCTTAAATGCACTAACCTGTAATCTATTCATGTCCCTGTGACTGGCCGTTGGGTTCTCTAAGAACTTTGGCAAAAGTTCCAATTCATTATCGTGATTTTTTAAGAACTCTATGCAATTCTCGCCCTTGAAAGTACGTGTTGGGTTGGGAAGTATTAACATCTTTCGAAATACTTGAGGTGATAGGGAGACTCGGGAATGGTCCTGGAACTGGATAATCCGTTGGTACGAAATATAGTTTTCGACGCAGCAGGTGACCAACTCCTTACAGTAAAAAATTTCGGGGACACAACCTGCTCGTGAAATTCCATATGTCCAGATAACTTCCTTCTGAGCAGAAGGGGACGAGTAGTATTCATAAGCTTTGGACCACTGAAAAATATGGTCCTCATGCCCGAAAATATTCATGGTATCTCCATAGAAATGTTGTCGAGATGTAGCCATAAGGTGATGAGAACGCTCCTTTGCTCCTGGTAGTATTTAAAATGAACGCTTGAGAATGATAATATAATCTCCCATAAATCTCGGTTCAATGTGTTTTAATGGGAGATGTCCTCGACCTTTTCGCCTATTAATGCCAATATTTTCCCTGTGTGTGGTAAATTGTCACTAATAAAGGCATAGTTAATGTGCATTGGGAAGCGTGCAAGGTGGCAAGGATGGACGAGAGTGAAAACTTCTTCAAAACTTTTGTGAAGCTAGGATCTCGGGAACCCGTGAATCTGTGACAATAGGAGGTGAAGAATTGACTAAGTATGGAAAGGCGGGGTATAATGCCTTAAAAAAGCTAAAATAAATAACAATTTTTTCAAGCTGAATATCCACACACACACAAAAAAATCAGATGCCATAATATTGACCTCTGCCAATTCGATAATAGGGAGGTTTAGTTGATGGATCCAAATATCGCTCACTTTAGGCGACTAGGGTGCATGTGGGGTGCCTGTGAGAAAAGCTAATGTTTTGATGAAGATTTGTTTGTATTGCTACAAGTGACAATAATTGTGTGATAGTATTTAGAATGAACACTGGAGGATGGTAATATAATCTCCCATAAATATTGGTTTAATGCATTTTAATAGGAGATGTCCTTGAGCTTTTCGCTCATCAATGCCAATATTTTCGAACCTGTGTGGTGAATTTTCAATAATAAAAGTGTAATCAATTTGCATTGGGAAAGTGTGTGAAGGTGGTAGGGAAATCGAATAAGTATGAAAAGGAGGGGCGTCTAGACGGAACCAGACAGACTCATCATAGGTAGAGTGAAGCTTTCAAGTTCAAGGAGTCCAGGGTCAAATTGTAGATAACGAAAGTTTTGGGTGCAAGATGTATATCACAGAATAGGGGGCATGAGAGTTCGATAGCGCCAATCTGAGAACTGGTGGCCATAAACATTAACTATGGGAAAAACATTGTCAGCTATGTAATATACCTGGAGCTCGACAAAATCAGGTTCAAGAAAAAATATAATTTGTTTATGTTTACTTAAACGCTGTTCATATTATTTTATTTTATTAGTATTTTTTGTGGCCCAAATACAAACCATGTTCAAATTTGAAGGGTGGATTAACATTTTCATATGTAAGCATACTCTCAAATATGCCAAGCTATAATATATGCACAATACTAAAGAGGGGCATCATGTCAACACCTTTGTATATGACAGTGGGCTAGCACAATATTGCATTCTTTCTACGATGATGCCTTAAAAAAACTAAAATAACCAACATTTTTTTTCCAATTCAAGATTGACAAAAGAAAACTCATCAAATTCCATAATATTCTCCCATTAATGCATTATAATGGGAGATGTCCTCGAGATTTCCGCTTATTAATGCTAATCTTTTCGAACATCTGTGGTGAGCTGTCACTAGTAAAAGCATAATTAATGTGCATTGGGAAGGGGTGGAGTTGGCATGGATGGAGGGGAGTGAAAAATGATTTGATACTTTTGTGAACCTGGGAGTCCGTGAACCCGATGAAACTTTGAAGAATCGACTAAGTATGGAAAGGTGGGGCGGTTAGACAGAGTCATCGTAGGTAGATTCAAGCTTGTGAATTCGAGTAGTCCATGGTTGAATTGTAGATCACCCAAGTTTTTGGTGCAAAATGTATACTCCGAACACGGGGTATGAGAGTTCGATAACGCCTACTCGGGAACCTGCGGCCATAAAATTGGCTAAGTAAGGAAACCAACGACGGTCGGTCAGACTCATGATGTCAAGATATAGATGGATATATAATTTTTCATTCTGCCACCCGTGAACCCGTGAGAATAGAAATTCGACTAAGTATAGAAGAGGAAAAAGAAAGGGAGAAAAGAAATTTATGCCTCACACAACAACACTTAGTCTGATAATTATCAAGCGATAGAAATACATCAACTATGGGAAAACATTCTCAACAATGAAATATAGTTGGAGGTCAACAAACCCTGGTTGAAGTCCGAAGAGATTTTGTTTATATCTATTTCAACAAGCTCGTAGGTAGAGTGAGGCTTGCGAATTCGAGGAGCCTAGGGTCGAATTTTAGATCACCAAAGTTTTGGCTACAAGATGTATACCCCGAACACTGGGCATGAGCATTCGATAGGGCCTAGTTGGGAACCCGCAGGAAAAAAATTGGCTAAGTATGGAAATGAATAGCAGTTGGTCGGAATCATGATGTGAAGATATAGATAGATATATAATTTCTGATTTTGCAACCCCGCGAACCCGCGAGCATAGATATGCGACTAGGTATAGAACCAAAAACAGATAATAGAGGGGAAGAAGAAAAGGGAAAAATAGGCAAGTATAAAAGAAGAAAAATAAACGGAGTAAAGAACTTCATGTGTCACACAACAACACTTGGTCTTAAGTATGGAAAGGTGGGGCGGTTAGACGGAGTTATCATAGGTAGAGTGAGTTTGGCGAGGTCGAGGAGTACGGGGTAGAATTGTAGATCACTGAATTTTTGGGTGCAAGATGTATACCCAAACATGGGGCATGAGAGTTCGATAGCACCTACGCGGGAACTCGCAGTCATAAAATTGGATAAGTATGGAAACGAACGGCGGTCGGTTGGACCCGTGATGTGAATATATAGATGGATATATAATTTCTAACCCTGCCACCCCGGGAACTCGCGAGCATAGATATGCGACTAAGTATAGAACCCGAAACATATAATAGAGGGAAAGAAGAAAAGGGAAGAACGAACAAGTATAGAAGAGGAAAAAGAAAGGGAGAAAAGAACTGTATTCCTCACACAAAAACACTTATTCTGATAACTATCAAGCGATAGAAACACATCAACTATGGGAAAAACATTTTCAGCCATGGAATATAGTTGGAGCTCAACAGACCCTGGTTCAAGATAAAAGAGATGTTGTTTATATCTATCTCAACAAGCAGTAGACAAAATATATGACTTGGCATACTTATATGCAACCATTCACATGGAGTCGTCGTAGCTAGAGTGAGCCCTGGGAGTTCGAGGAGTCTGGGGTCGAATTGTAGATGATTGAAGTTTTGGGTGCAAGATGTATACCCCGAACACAGGGCATGAGAGTTTGATGGCACCTACGTGGGAACCCACGACCATAAAATTGGTCAAGTATGAACATGAATGGCGGTCGACTAGACTCGTGATGTGGAGATATAGATGGATACAAATTTTCTCACTCCACCTCCTCGGGAACCCGCGAGCATAGATATGTGACTAAGTATAGAACCAGAAACGAATAATAGAGGGGAAGAAGAAAAGAGAAAAATGGGTAAGTATAGAAGAGGAAAAAGAAAGGGAGAAAAGAATTGCACGCCTCACACAACAACACTTACTCTGATAATTATCAAGCGATAGAAATACATCAACTATGGGAAAAACATTCTCAGCCATGAAATATAGTTGGAGCTCAAGAGACCCTGGTTCAAGTTAAAAGAGATGTTTTTTATATCTATTTCAACAAGAAAATAGAGAAAATATGACTTGGCATTATTACATGCAAGCATATTCTAAAATATGACAAGCTTCAATATATGCACAAATTGGACAACGTATGCAAATCATAGTTTTGTAACCATACCTCTTATTCTCTAGACCTTGTACTATGATGGAGGTTTCACTTCTACTTGTCGATAGTTCTTTTTAACTATAAAACATATGGTGTAAATGACATAAACATATTTACCATGGCATAGCAGAATAAATAACTGTGGATATTTGTTTCATAAACATAGCAAGAGCGTAATCTATGAATCCTTACCTTCAACATTGTAATTGTGCTGATGTTTGCGACGGTTCACTGCCCATGCCCATGTCACTTCTGAAATAGTGGATATGAACATGTGTATATTGTTCATTCTCGGTATGGATGTGCAGTAGGCATACACATTGTATTTGTTGTCGCACCAATGTAGCCATACCTTTTGGAATATTGTACTCCATCTTTCTCAGTTGTGGCACATAAGGCTCCGTCTTTGTGTTCAATTAGTCTGTTCTTTTTTCAATGTAGCAATATAGAGAATACAATGGACATGAAGGCAAGTTGATACGTAGGAACACATGAAAAAAACATTGAGTAGAAATTTATTTATTTCAAGGAAGAGGCACATAAAATACAATTGACATGAAGATAAGTCAATATATAGAAAAATATGCGGTATCTAAGGAAAAAAAACAGAAGAGCTGCAAACCAGTGGAATAAGTATAGACAAAGTAAATGAAAAACAATTGGATATGGAATACGGGTAGATGTATGCACCTTTGTATGTATTCTTCTACATTTCTGGTTAAGAGTTCTTTGCCTTGTCCAGTTTTCCTGTTTGTTTCAATGAAAGAAAGTACAAAACAAAATGAACATGAACGTAAGTTGATATGTAAGGAAAAAACAAGGAATATGTACATACGGTAAATAAACTAGAATAAAAGGAATAGAGTAACAGATAATGTTAGAAGAATGTACCATTTTGTTTTTCTTCATCCATGTATGTGTATATATAAAAAAAAATTGTGATTTTTTTTTGTATCCAAAATCAATTACAAACCAAGAAAAACTAAGAAGTTGGATAACTTGGTTTTGTGTAAGAAGCTAGACAGATATGCTTTGAGACATAGAAACATGATTTTGCAATATGTTTTATGTATATTTCATAATTCAAGTGCAATACCAATTGTATCGTGATCAGACCAGTATGTGTCTAAGATAAAGACGTTGTATTGAGAAATGGGCACATTCGACCATACATGGTCAGTAAATGTGTTTTGTACATGGTTTATCTTATCCAAAAGAAAACAAATACTGCATTTGCACATGTAGTTTTCCAATTCTTTTGTTCTGGCATTATTTTGTAGCATGTTAATATTGAAGTCTCCTACAATGACAATGGTTTCATTCAGATGCAAATGCTCTAATGCAGTGGAAATAACATTTAGTATGTTGGAGAATGTTGCATGCGGAGCAACATAGAGATTCAGTATTGCAATTTCCGATCCATTGAAAATTACTTTTGCGAGGACCATTTCAACATTGTTTTCTTTGAAATGCATATGCTCCAAAATTGTTACAAGTTTTTTCACTAATATCATCACCCCATGTGTAATGTAACTCAATATGAAATTGTGATTTGGAAATTGCTTGTTTTGCATGCATAATGTCATGTATGTTTCCTGGAAGCATAGAATATCGAATTTTATTGTGTCATAGTCATTGAGTATATCATCGTTATGTGCATGTATGCTACACATGTTAAGTGAGAGAATTGATACAGAGGAGTTTGTTTGTATGGATTGGTAATCATACTGTAGATGCCACTTTGTGGTAGTCCTAAGGCGTTGCATCTCAATATCAACTTTGTGTTTAACTTTGAAGTTTTCTTTTGTAATATCACGTAGTAAATACAAGGAGTCCTTACTTCTGAAACGAGACAATGTTATGTATACAAGTCCATGTATTCTAATTCTCATAGGGTCAAATGCAACACTATCAAGTGTCATTCCTTGCGATCCGTGGACTGCACATGCACATTCAAGTTTAATTGAAAACTTTTTTAAAATCTTCAGTCGACCTGTCTTTGCCGATGTCGATACTGGTTTTGATATTTGTAAGATAGGTGTCCAATCGCATGCAGTGTTTGAATTATATAGATAAGCCAACTTGTTTGCTTGTTGGTGGCCTATATGTGGCTCATGGAACTTAATCCAGAGGACATCAAGTTTTTCTGTTTTGGTATAGCCTTTGAGTATTCCATCTGCACCATTTACCAAGTCATCCCGTGAATCATAGTTTCAAGAATATATCTCAACCATCATGTGTAATTTCAGGACAAGTTGCAAAGGCAAAGTGGCTGTATATTCATGACGTGGTAGATTTCCATGGTTGTCTTCTTCGAGGTCAATTGAATTGATGATGATATCATCGCCAAGCATGAGCGACAACATGTACCTGTTATTCATTACAACATCCTTATTCGTGTAGAGCAGGTAAGGGAAGGTTGGGTATGTTGGTGCAAGTCGCATGCACTTTGAATTGATATATGTTAAGTCATCATGTGTTTGGTTGTTTGTTCGCGTTCTATTCAAAATCGAAATAAATGTTTCATCTATCTGACACATTGTAGTATGTAATTCAAAGCATTTTATATTGTCTTTCCAGAAGTCATGCGTCATTGTTTACATATTGACCGTAGGTTGTTCAAATATCAAATAATCTTGGATGGGTTGTGCCTGGTAAAGATCCCCACATAATATCATGTCAATGTTTCTAAAGTATTTGGTGTGCGCATGTTTTATGTTTCTCATCCGGTTGTCATTGGAATACAAGAAGTGACTTCCAATCAAAGATGCCTCATCTATGAATACAATTTGCAATTCGTCATAAATCTTAGACAATGTATCTAACATTTCCTTGCTGAGTGGAAGAAACTCTGACTTGTTAAAAGGCATAAAAAATGCAGAGTGGATTGTTGTTCCACCTACATTATATGCATCTTTTCATGTGTATGAAACTGTTAGTCCCTTTGGTTTCATAGGATCAGATGAATTGTTTGAATCATAGATTCGTATAAGCATTTGGAATAGTGCTTTCTCTATGAATGTCTTCTCTGTTCCTGCCCCTCTTGTAAGGAACAAGTGCACAAGAGTGTGCATGTTCAAGCGTTTTTTAATTGCAATGTCCTTTAGAGTTTTTTGTTGCTCTCGATTCAACAGACGTCTGACTCTGTGGTATTCATTTTTTTCAATAAGGAAAGGATGTTTTGTGACTTGAAAGCCAAGATTGATATGTTTTTCAATGTCGACTGCTCGAGGACGAGGCAAATCTTCTTACAAGTCATAGGACTCACAGAGATTTCTAGTTGTTTTACGGTTTGTGAATGTCTCATCAACATTTTCAAGGTTCTCTAGTTCATGAACTGCACTTTCTAGATCACCCCATGTTGGATTAACATTGTATGTAAATCTAGATTCATTGGTTTGTACTATAGTCTCATAAGAAATATATGCAACTTCCCTTCAACTTCCCATGTAGGGAAGCTATGTTTTAATGTGTTTTCATTTTGATCAAACAGAACGTATAACAATAGTTTTTCTCTACAATAGTTTTCATAGTCAGTATGTTTGTTGTATTTGACAAAGCGTATTACAGATTTTTTTTTTTCTTTTTGATATGGGTGCACCATTTTTTTTGTAATGCGATACAAACTCTGCTAAGAAGATATGCTTAATAGGAGATGGATGCTGGAGGTAATAATCAATAATAGAGCGACATAGTACGTCCTCTGAATTGTCAGGCTCTTGTTCTAGCAAAGACAGTGGTTTAAGGACAAATGTGCATTTATCAAGTGGAGATGTGTTTATGAAGAAACATTTCCTTGAACTAGAGTTGAGGGGTAGGGAAAGTGCGATGTGAACTTCTTGTTGAGAAGACATTTGTTGAAGATTAAGTAATGTATTTCCAAGCGTACGTATCATTTGCATAAAATCAATATGACTTCTTTCATGTTCTTTGTGTATTCTTTTGAATGCACTTGTCATAGATTTGTCATATACGAGGTACAATATGATGTTGCAACATATGCATTGAGGACATACTGCGCATCTGTAGTTGCATTCCACATAACTGACATGTCCTTGGAGAAATTGTTGTTCCAAATACGAGAAATTTTTCGTTTAAGAAAAACTATTGGTTGTTTAAGTGTACATTGTATGGCTTGGATGTACTCATCTTCTTTTATATTTAGCTTTGTCAAGAAGTTGTCGAAGCTCATTAACTCATCAAAGTCTCGTTTTCCTAGAAATACAAAAAAGGATTTAGATTTCTCAATGAAAACATTGTCCTCTAAACTAAGTGGCTCTATGATTTTTGTTGTTCTCATTGGAGGCATAGGGAAGTTGTATCTGCAATGTGAATTTTTTCGTTTTTTACATCTTCTTGTATGATAATGTCTATGAACTTTGGCAAGTTCTGGATCCAAATGATCTGTGTTGCATGTTATGTATTTTTCCACAAATTTCTCAATTTGTGAGTTGTTGTCAATTCCATAGACCAGTGCACCCTCTATCCAAAACAATGTGTGGTCATGCTCACTCCCCCTACTCTTGAACTTAGTCACAAAAAAGTAGTCCGATATTTTTCCAAAAAACGTTTCATCATGGAATATCAATTGCCTCAAAGCATTTATTATGTCTCTATAGTAGTGAGTACATGTCACTGGGTCTTTTCTTATGAGGTAGTCAATGTCATCATTTCCCAATGTATCAGTTCGTTTTTTCCTTTTCTTATTCCCATACAATGCAGACATTGTAGCCACCAATGGATCCCAATGATGCTCTGCACTTGTAAATGTGATGAAAAATGTTGGCGGTCCCAGTTGTCATATCATTGCAAAAAATGTTTTTTTTTGTTGCAAATAGTCAGGAGAGATGTGAATGTTTTTGAAATCTATGTATCTAATATCAGATTTCAAGATTTTTTCTAGGTTTTCTTTGTACTTGACATCTTTGGCCAATAAATTTCTTTCTTGTAGCTGGCCTTTTCTTATTTGCACCCACATGCAAGACAACACTTGCTCAATTATTATGTGCATTGTTTTGAAAAACAAATTTGTTAAGTGACAGGAGAAGTCATCGCTTGAATGTAGCAGTTCCCATCGAACTATTTTATGGTAGTTGAATCGTTTTGTAATGTCACTGGGACATGGATCTCCATAGAACATTGTTGGGAAGTTCATTTCCTCACCAAATTTGTCCTTGAATATTCCAAGTGGATGTTGGCCCTCAGAAGGTGCAATTTCGACAATCTTGTCTTACAAGTCACGAATGTGTTGTGAGTCAGTGAATCCATGTATCAATGTTTCAGTAGGTCTTTCATTCTCTGATTCATCGCTTGTATCAAATTCACTAGCAGTCTCAAGATTCTATGAAGAGATGTCATCCCCTTATCTAAGAACATTGTTCCAATTCTCATTTATACAAATGTTATGTGATTTGTACAGGGCCCTGGAACATAACTCTTTTAATGCTTTCATGACAACATGCACACACACTTTACCTATTTGGTATGCATTTTTGTATTTCAAACATCTTTTGAGAGCTACAACAATTGTCATTGTATCGCTAATTAATTATGGAAAGTATTTTTGCACAACATCTAGTTGGAAAGGAAAATTAATAATTGATCGTGTTAAGCCCATTAGGGTCGTTTATAGCCCCAGGGTCTGATTTGTGCAAATGAAATTTGCAGAGACACAAGTTTCTCTTCAAGTTCTGTAAGTGTACTTACATATGGTAGTGGTGTATTACATCTTCTTTGGTTAGGCATTGCAAATCTTGGAATTTTTCCATTTTCAAGTGATCGTTTGCATGGAAGACCAATATTGCCACTGGAAAATGTTCTATCATTTAGTGTCAAGCCGAGGTATTCTGGTTCCAAATCAGGCGTGAAAGACTTGGTGTTTTTTGCGAAATTCAATTGATCACAAATTGAACATGCAATGGAAGGAGTGTCTTTAATTTGTTTCATATAGATCTGTTTTTCATCTTTCTTCCCTAGACAAGTATGCATAGAAAGTGTTTGCTAGTTTTGCATTGCTAGCAGTGCATGGTGTTGGATCTAGCCCACGAAATGTGATTTTTTCCTCTCGTTCAATAGCATGACCATTGTGAGATATGAGGTCATACCCGTTTCTCTCACGTATCTATTTTTTGAAGATGTGGTAGGTTAACTTATGCTTCCCACTAGAAACTAGTTTCACTTGTTGACAAGCCATGTTGGAGGTGGAATCAACATTTTTTATGGACATTGCATCCTCACCATATCGATGATGAAAACTGTGATATTCTTTGTCTTTGGACATGTGATGTTTCTGTTTAGCAGAAAATATGAAAATACAATTGTGTTGTGCACGGACAATTTTTTTTAGGTTGTGATATGTGAGTTTTTGTTTAGAAGGAAGCCTACCAATGTATTTGTTTCTCTCATGTATGACCTTTTTCAAGTTGTGATAAGTTAGTCTATGTTTTTTGTTCAAGGTCTAGATGACCTCATGACAACTGGGATGAGTTTCATTATGATTAAATAGCATTCGACACTTATTCAGATTCGATGCAGTTTGGGTGGCATGGACACTGGATCTTGAACTGGTAGTATTTATTATAGTACCAATGTATTTTTTTCTCTCACATATGAACTTTTTCAAGTTATGATAAGTTAGTCTACTTTTTTTTTTAAGCTATGTATGGCCTCATCACAACTGGGATGAGTTTCATTCTCATTAAATAATATGTGACGCTTATGCAGATTCAATGCGGTTTAGGTGGCATGGACAATGGACCATGAACTAGTAGTATTTCTCATCGAATGTTGATAATGGATAAGTGGCGTATCTATTTTCAACAAGATGATGTCAATTGTTCGATTATAGTTTGAATCAATACAATAGAAATGGATAGTACCATCCAACAGGGTTGACCGGACTTGGATATTTACTCTGAATATGATAGATAGTCATTGCAAATAGAATCTGCCACCCTGTACATTTCCTTTCTCATATGGAAGTGTCATGTTCACAAGGTATTGTTGCCAACTTCCAATTGTCGGCATACTTTCTAGGAGATATGGTAAAAGATGTTGATGCAAGCAACTAAAATCATGTTTGTTTCCACCTATAATTGCATTGCAAAAGGATTGTCTAGTGTAAAGCCGCAATGACTGCACATCGAACTCTGTTGCTACCAAATAGCAAATTGCGTTGAATAGACTATCTCCACAACTAGATGCAATAGTTGTCGCCATGTGCAATCCATGAGAGTATATATGATGCATACTTTGTTTCATATGTGATTCAAGGTATTTGCAAATGAGGGACAAGTAAATATGAGGTACTCCAAGATTGCATATGGATAATTTTCTATACAATAGTGGTTCATAATGACCACTGACAGGATTGGCATCATGGAACAAGATGCAATTTTGTTGAATAGTAGATATCTTGTTTTTCTTGTCAATGACCATATTCCAATTGATATATTTAGCCACTTGGACAACTACCGTATACAAAATGTATCTCCCCAAAGTCCCCTCTCATGTGCAAGAAGAATTGCAGATGCACACAACCGCATCTTTGAAAAATACGTAGTGACATCATGTATTCCATGCAACTGGCAAAGAAAATCAGATGCCAATTCATATTGATACGACTGCAATGCCTCAATGTCGCCATTTTCTAAGCAAGCCAAGAAATAATCTATCAATCCATTGCGCAGGTCGGTTGAGGAATAACAAAAATGCAATAGAACTTGAAATGCATCGAAGAGGCAATCTCCTACAGTATACGAGAATGCATACATTCGAAAAATCCCATTGTTATGCAATACCTGGTCAATGTTGTCATGTACAATGGAGTCTGTTTCTATTTCATAGGACTCACCATCTATTACTTGCTTCATCTCTTAAGTTGTGATTTTCAAGATGTTTCTTAGTTATATCAAGATAATATGCAAATAGAGAAAAAAACAAAAAAAAAACTAGAAGCACGGAACTGCATACCAATTCCAATGTGCATCCTTCAAGCTTCTTCCTGTCAAATTCAATCCCCCTAGTTGCTACAGCATATGATAAACAAACAAACATATAGTGAACAATGAAGCAAACAAAAGAGACAATGCAAATGAAATAACACTATAAATTTTCTTAGCACAAAGACTGAGTATTCAAGGCATATCATTTTTGAACCTATTCCACGTGTGCATCCTACAAGTGTTTCAGTGGCAGAAGATGCTTTGCAAGACATAAATGACAACATAAAACCAGCAAGTGGATGAGCTTTTTGATTCAGAGAATAAAAGCATGCCTTGTCATAAGGTCCTGGCAGATGCTTGCTCCACAATGACAACTCTAAATTTGTTTTCTAAACCCCTTTGCATTGCTATTTTTGAAATATCTATGGCACGATATCCAAGACGTGGAAGTTGGCATATGTGATTGGAAGGGAACAACCTGGAAAAAATGCACAAACGTATGGTTTCTAGGAACAAAAAATATGAGGAGAACATTCGATTTTTTTTTTTATATTTCACCGTGGCTACAACAAATGTGGGTTATGTGTCCAACATCTACATTCAAAGGGGAAAAATACGTTTTGCAAGGGAACAAATTGGGAAAAATGCACCAAACTCATGGTTTTCAGGACCAAAAAAAATGAGGAGAAAAATTCAATTTTCTTTTTTATATCTCACTATGGTTGTGACAAAGAAGGGTTCTCAAGAAGAAGGACAAGAGAATAATAGACGACTGTTTCTTTAGTCGTAGCACTCACACAGAAATATGTTCTGCAAGAGGATTTTGACCTAGGGATTCCTAGTATTGAAAATTCTTGCTTGCAAGCTCCAATAGTAAACAACAAATAAGGAATATCAACGAAACCATGGCACTGAAACTTACTCGTGAATGAGGAATGACAAAAGTGCAGCTCCAAACTGTAACAACAGGTCCAACTGTGGATGCAGGACCCCAACATTGCAAAGTTGAAGCAAACAAAAAAAAGCAACAAATAACAAACCAGTGAACAAGCACCAAGAGGTCCAAATGCAGCTACAGGACCTCAACTTTTCAAAGTTGAATCAAACAACAACAAACAACATCGAACGAACTAATGAGCAAACATCAACTAATGAACCGGTAATGCCGACGAAGAACAATATTGCCCAAATTCACTGCAGACAAGACTGTATCCAAAAATCGGAGGAAACTGTAATGTAACACACATGTTGAGTAAACATTTAAGGTTGTGAGGCATGTTAGGTAAACACTTAAGTCTGTCAGATCCGTCAAAGGGCCTCGTGTTGTGCAAACATTTAAGAAAGAATCCAATGTGGTAGGCCTGTTTACTTACGCAATAATGAAAATGCATGTCTAAGTACGCAACAATAAAGAAAAATAAAAAATAACAATAATACAATAGTTCAAACAATTAGGACTATGCAAAAACAATTTACTCAGAGGACAAAGTAATATGAAGTCAACTAATAAAAAACTGACTATCCATGCTCAAAAATTTGGATATTTAAACATTTCAATATGAATAGTACAAATTCAAAAAGACCGTAGATGATAAAAACTTTGGATATGCCTAAATATAAAACATTGGGACTAGCGAAGCTGACAATAAGACCTCAAATCAATTATCCAATGAGATCATGACATATAAGGGTTTTTTTATTATATAAAAAATAATGTTTTTAGTTCTCTAGTTCGAACAATAGAAATTATGAAAAAATTTGTAGTCAAACGACAAACTAATATAAAGTCAATGAATTTTCGATCACTATAGTCCCTCTACGCCTTCGACGGGGAATATGAAGTCAACTAATATAAAATTGATTATCCATGCTCAAAACTTTGGATATCTAAACATTTCAATATGAATAGTACAAATTCAAAAAGACCGTAGATGATAAAAACTTTGGATATGCCTAAATATAAAACATCGGGAATAGCGAAGATGGCAATAAGACCTCAAATCTATTATCCAATGAGATCATGACATATAAGGGTTTTTGTATTATATAAAAAATAATGTTTTTAGTTCTCTAGTTCGAACAATAGAGATTATGCAAAAAATTGTAGTCAAACGACATACTAATATAAAGTCAACGAATTATCAATTGCTATAGTCCCTCTATGCCTTCGGCAAGGACTAATAAGTATAATAAAATTAAAAAAGATAAACAAATTTGAGATATATGAATACAATACAAAGATATGACATTAAACAAATTGGAGATATGTAATTTTTCCAATAAAAATTTGCTCAATTATATTAATAAATATAATTAGAGATATGTGATTACAATGTAAAGATATGACATTTGATCATTTTCTATTACTAATGAGCATGTGCTTTTTCCTAAATTCAATGTATGTCACTAAATTCAATGTGCATGTGCTTTTTCCTAAATTCAATGTGTGTCATTAAATTAAATCTGCATTAATTTATTGAGAATTTAAAAAATATGTCATGTAAATTTAAACTAAAGATATGAAGATAATAGTAATTTAAAAATATAACATATAAATTTAAATAGCTATAGTTAGATGTAAACTAAGGATATGGAGATAATAGTAATTTAAAAATATAACATATAAATTTAAATAACTATAGTTAGGTGTATGGGTATGGAGATAATTATAATAAATTTAATATAACATATAAATTTAAATAGCTATAGTTAGATGTAAACTAAGGATATGGAGATAATAGTGATTTAAAAATATAACATATAAATTTAAATAGCTATACTTAGATGTATGAGTATGTATAGTTAGATGTATGGGTATGAAGATAATCATAATAAATTTAAATACCTATAATTAGTAATTTTGTTAGGTTATTTTATATTTATTAGTGATTTTATTATTATAATCTACACATAAAGTGTCAACATTTTGTTTTTCATTTCACTATATAAAACTTCTACTACTTTGAATACAAAAACCAAAGCATAAAGTGTCAACATGTAATGTTCCTCACCTCTTGATAAAGAGGTGATGAGGAGACTCTGGCTTGGGCATCCCCACTAGGCTATAGTCTCACACTGAGGGGGAAGGTCAACTAGACTAAGGTTATATTCTTAAGTTGACTTGAGGAAAAAGGTTAAAAGGAGTAAAAGATAACTTAATAAAAGAATAGAAGTTAACCTTGGGAGTTAATCTAACTCAACAGAGAAATAGAAGGAAAAGTATAAATAGAAGGTTGGGGCGCACCTATTATTCATTCTGGATTTTGGTATTTGCTTGTTATTTCTCTTGAACATACAGTTTGGGGGTTTTGCTGTACAAACCCTTGTGAGCAACTCAGTGGTGAAAGACCCACTCACTTATTTCGCATCTTGGTCTCGGGGATGAAAGACTCCACCCACACCATTCTACACTCAACACACTTCCACCGATCGACTCAGAAAAGCAACAGGGTCGTATTGTTCATGAGTTTCCAGCAAGGGCGCATCATCATCTAAAGAAGGGTTCAATCCAGCTGATCAGGAGAGCCTTTGGTCATTCCGACACTTGGGTTTTACTTGTAAGGTCTCAACCATCATTTTGAGGGTTTTTCTGGAGAGTTATCACCATTGCATCTTTATCTTCAGATTAGGACAACTTGGAGGCAAGAGGACGTCCCGTGATTCAATCTTTTTCAGATCTAGGGAGATCTACTTGGAATCTGGGTCTGAAACTTCTCATACGGGTTTCCCATAGCCTGATCTACATTCCTAGAGAGTTTCGGAGTATTTGGAGGTCTCCTTCATCAGGGCCGAGTTATCTAGGGTTTCAGGCATCCAGGAGGGCACAAATTCATTTGAGGATTTAGTGTTTGGAGGGGTTTTCCTTAGCCTTTCAGCTTGAGACTTCAAGAGGGGGTTACTGTCACCTGGATCTATCATTTGGAAAATTTTGGACTCATTTGGAGTCTTACTACAGTTGGGTCGAATTATTGAGGGTTTCAGCTATCAACTAGAGCGTGGCATCTTCCAGACTGAGGAGCTTGGGATTCATACGGCCTAGATCGACTTGCCTTGGTCTTCATCTCTCATCCAGCCTTTGGAGGCTTATTTGTATCGGCGAGAGCATTTTGTAGCATCTCATATTTCTTATCTATTGGGCCATATGAGGATTATTCCAGATCTGCCCTCTTTTGTATCTGTTCCATGCTTCTTATAATAAAAGGTCAAATCTATGCTTGTGTTCTCTATATCTTGAATGTATTGTGATCTTTCATGTGTTGGATAAATCTTGCATAAACACCACTTAATAACTAGACAACTCAATAAGTCACCTGCACGTCAAACACAACAGTGGTAGTTAGTGGTTTCAAGCAAAAAAATTGGCTTGGGATCATTACAGTGGTATCAGAGCTCTGATCCTCCAAACCTATGGAGGGATTGGCACATGCAGAGGTATAGTGGAATCTTCATGGGCCGAAGGAAGAAACAAAACAGTGAAACAGAGGCCGAAATGGAGGGCTCAGGAGATTACCATGAGCCGCAAGGCTTGGCTTATTTGGCAGCTGAATTCCATAAGACCCTGAATCTCACAGAAAGCAACTTAGTTCATCATTTGCAGGAGAGCCAGGAGACAAGCCGCATGGAATAGGCTGTGATCACAGAGACCCTGAAAAAGGTAGATGGAAATCTGAAAAAAATTTGATGAGAACCAGACCTTGATAACCAAGCTACTGATGCAGATGAATCATAAAGGGAAAGCCCTTAGACGTATGGAAACAAAGAAGCCAGTGGATCTGGTGGAACCCATGGTGAGATCCGGTATAATCCAGAGAAAGGCCTTAGATCTGAAGGAAGCGATGGAGGTGGAACGTCCTATGGGAATTTGAGTAGCAGGGCTAACCCCATGCCATACATGCCTACGTTTACTGATGAACAAGGGCAACAGGAAGAGGTGGATGATTTCGTTGAACAGATGGCACGATGTACCAAGGAGTACTATGGGTTGGATATGGTGATTCAAAGGCAGATGTCCTTGGATCAATATTGCCAACTCAAGTTCATAAATAAGCATAGGTCAAAATAGAGGAACAATTTTGAGTTTAAACGAAGAGCGGGAAAGATAGAGATCCCATATTTTGATGGTACGACCAAGATGACAGCACAAGCATGGGTGCAAAAGCTAGACACCTATCTACAACTTAACCCAATGAGGGAAATGGAAGCTATCAAGTTTTCTACTATGTACTTGGATGGCAAGGCTCATGATTGGTGGTATCATGGACTAATCACTCTTGGCCACAATCAGATAGTGTCCTACACATAATTCACTCAGAGGCTCATTGACAAGTTTGATCAGGGAGATCCTAAGCTACATTTCCGGGAGATCACACAACTTAAGCAAACTGGTACGGTCGAGGCATATATTGATGAATTTCAAAGGCTGGCAGTGATGGTGCAGGATATGTCTCTGACCAGTCTCATGATGCTATTCACTGAGGGGTTGATGGAACCCTTGAAGGGTTGGGTCAAGGCTTTCAAGCCTACCAACCTACAAGAGGCTATCTGGAAGACAAGGGATCTAGGACCAGTGGCTAAGCCAAAATTTATACCTAGACCACCTCTTAACAGTGGAGGAAGAGAGCAAAGACCTCCAATGAACCAGGTAGGACGTGACCCAAGGGGTTTTGACAGGGGCCATGACAGAGTGGATGAGAACACCAGGAGGGAGTTGAGACGGAAGCAACTTTTCTTCACTTGCAAAGAACCATGGAACCCAACACACAAATGCATGGGTCGTGGTCAAGTGCACTACATTGAGGTCACTTCAGACAATGAGGAGGAAGACGAAATCGGCCAGATACAGAACATGGAGGCAGAAACCACTGAGGTAGTAGAGGAACAGATCACAGGACATGATAGTATGGCCACCTTGGCATCTATCAGTGGAGTGCCCGAGTATAACACCTTCCGAATGAGGGGGGTCTTGAAGGGACAGAGAGTTTTGGTTTTGATTGATGGAGGAGCTTCCCACAACTTCATTGATTCAACATTACTGAAAAGAAGGCGCATACCCACAGTAGAATTTGAAGGGTTCAAGGTGGAGGTAGCAGGTGGAAGCATTATGCCCTGCGACAGATACATTCTGGGCATGAAGCTTACCTTAGGTAGGCATGAGTTGATACAGGACGTCTATGTCATGGACCTTTCGGATACCAACATCATCCTTGGAGTTCAGTGGCTCAGCACATTGGGGCCTATCACCACCAACTACAAAACCATGGAAATGTCATTCACAGAGGAGAGTGGACAAAAGGTAGTGCTTCAGGGCAAGATAGGGAATGCTACAAAGGTAGTCACGGCCAAGAGGATGGAGGCCATATTCCGGAGAGATGAGATAGTATACGCAACAGAATGCAACATTGTAACATGTATGGATGAGAAGGGCAAGGTTCACTACACCCCAGAGATCAAAGAAATCCTTGACAGGCACCACAAGGTGTTTGGACCTATTCCTCCAGGGGTACCAACAGATAGGGGGTTTGAGCACATTATTGAACTAGAGGAAGGGGCCAAACCAGTCATTACCACACCGTACAGTCATCCCAAGAAGTACAAAGATGAGATAGAGAAGGCCATCAAGGAACATCTGGACGTGGGGTACATTAGGCCCAACACTAGCCCTTTTGATTCTTCAGTAGTGCTCGTGAAGAAGAAATATGTCACTATGAGGATGTGCATTGACTTTAGGGCCTTGAATAAAAAGACCATAAAAAACAAGTACCTGATACCAAGGATTGATGAACTGTTGGACGAATTGCATGGGGCCATCTACTTCACTAAGATTGACCTTCATTCTGGTTATCATCAGATCAAGATGAGGGAGGAAGACATCTCAAAAACAACTTTTAGATGTCATTACGACCATTATGAGTTTTTGGTGATGCCCTTTGGGTTAACCAATGCCCCTGCTACGTTCCAATCATGTATGAACCACGTGTTCAACAAACATTTGAGGAAGCACCTGTTGGTATTTTTTGATGACTTGCTTATCTACAGTAAGACGTGGGAGGAGCATCTCAGGCATGTGGATCAGATTTTGTCAATCATGGAGGAACATTCATTATCTGCTACAGAGTCCAAATGTGAGTTTGGAATGACAGAGGTCCTCTATTTAGGACACATCATCGGGGCAAAGGGGGTACAGGTACATTGGGAGAAAATAAAAGCCATCATGGAATGGCCTACTCCTAAGACACTCACAGAATTGAGAGGATTTCTGGGCATGTGCACGTATTATAGGAAGTTTGTCAGAGGATTTTCTCAGCTGTGTGCACCCTTGACCGATTTGACTAAGAAAGGAGCCTTCAAGTGGGACGAGGAGGCTCAAATAATGATGGACAAGATGAAGAAGGTGATGAGTATGTGCCCAATCTTAGCCCTTCTAGATTTCAACCTCCCTTTTACCTTGGAGTGTGATGCCTTCGGGGAAGGAATAGGGGTCGTACTGATGCAGAAGAGGCACCCTCTTACCTATGAGAGTCGGAAACTCAGGGGTCCTGAGCTACTCTACAACATTTATGACAAAGAAATGCTAGATATCATGCATGCACTAGCCAAATTCTGGAAATACTTGGTAGGTGCCCGGTTTGTGGTCAAGTCAGATCATAACAATCTCAAATATCTATTGGAGCAGAAGGATTTGAATGAGAGGCAACATAAATGGGTAAGCAGAATACAGGCCTACGACTTTGACATTGAATTTGTCAAAGGGAAGAACAATGTGGTGGCCGATGCGTTATCCAGGAGGCCATCCAACTTTTCCATGATAGGGGTATTAGTTGACTGGAAAGACCATCTGGTGATGGAGTATGAAAAGGATCAGTTTGCATGCCAGCTATTGGATGGGCAGGTACAAGATGATAATTTCAAGGTTATGAATGACCTCATCTACTACAAGGACTGAATATTTTTGGTTCCTGGATCGGCCTTCAAGGCGAAGGTATTGCAGGCGTACCATGACTCACTAATGGCAGGACACCAGGGGATCAACAAGACATACAGGCAGGTGAGAGAAAGGTTCTCATGGAAGGGCCTCAAGGAGGATGTGATTAAGAATGTCAAGGATTGTACTACATGTCAGTGAACAAGGATGAGCACACGTGCCCAACGGGACTACTACAAACCTTACCCATTCTGGAGCACAAGTGGGAGAGCATATCCATGGATTTCATCACCGGGTTGCCAAAGACACAAGGGGAGGACTGCATTTTTGTAGTAGTGGACAGGTTGACAAAGTTCGCACACTTCTTCGCCATAGCTACTGACTTCAGTGCAACATAGGTGGTTGAACTGTTCTTTAGGGAGATTTTCAGGTTGCACGGCCTACCCAAGACCATTGTCAGCGACAGGGATAGCAGGTTCATGAGTACATTCTGGCAGGAATTATTCAGATTGGTTGGTACGACTTTGATCCCTAGCACCAGCTATCACCCTCAGACAGACGGACAGACAAAGATAGTCAATAAGTGGGTGGAAGGCTACCTCAGAAATTATGTAGCAGGACAACAGAAAGCGTGGGCCAAATGCTTGCACTTAGGAGAGTATTGCTACAACACCACCCAACATACGTCCATAGGCATGTCACCATTCAGGGCCTTGTATAGCTATGATCCTTTATCTTTTGGGGAGATTTCTTTCGGTGACAACAGGGCACCTATGGTACAGGCTTGGATACAACAGAGCCAAGACGTTCTCAGGGAGATGAAGGATCATCTACATAGAGCACAAAACCAGCAAAAGGTCAAAGCAGACAAGCACATAGTTGATCGTAATTTTGAGGTTGGTGACTTGGTCTACCTAAGGCTCCAATCATACAGGCAGGCTTCCATAAAAAGGAGCGGAGCAGATAAACTACAACCACGTTTCTTTGGGCCCTACATAGTCAGCAGGAAGATAGGGGCCGTAGCTTACAAGCTGGAGCTTCCACAGGGTAGAAAAATACACAACGTCTTCCATGTCTCCTGCCTTAGGAAATCCCTCGGCCAACACATCACACCCATTAAGGTATTACCTCCCATGGATGAGGAAGGACAACTTGTTTTGATTCCGGAGGAGATATTAGAGGTTCGAGAGAAGAGGCTCAGAAACTGAAGCATCAAGGAGTACCTGATCAGATGGAAGGATTTACCCATTGAGGATGCCACATGGGAAAAGGAGCACATGGTAAGAGAAGTAGGTTTGGAATTGCTTGAGGACAAGCAATTTCTAGCAGGGGAGACTGTAATGTCCCCCACCTCTTGATAAAGAGGTGACGAGGAGACTTACTGGCTTGGGCATCCCCACTAGGCCATAGTCTCACACTGTGGGGGAAGGTCAACTAGACTAAGGTTATATTCTTAAGTTGACTTGAGGAAAAAGGTTAAAAGGAGTAAAAGATAACTCAATAAAAGAATAGAAGTTAACCCTGGGAGTTAGTCTAACTCAACAGAGAAGTAGAAGGAAAAATATAAATAGAAGGCTGGGGCACACCTATTATTCATTCTGGATTTTGGTATTTGCTTGTTATTGCTCTTGAGCATACAGTTTGGGGGTTTTGTTGTACAAACCCTTGTGAGAAACTCAGTGGTGAAAGACCCACTCACTTGTTCTGCAGCTTGGTCTTAGGGATGAAAGACTCCACCCACACCATTCTACACTCAACACACTTTCACCTATCAATTCAGAAAAGCAACAGGGCCGTACTGTTCACGAGTTTCCAACAAGGGTGCATCATCATCTAAAGAAGGGTTCGATCCAGCTGATCAGGAGAGCCTTTGGTCATTCCGACACTTGGGTTTTACTTGTAGGGTCTCAACCATCATTTTGAGGGTTTTTCTGGAGAGTTATCACCATTGGATCTTTAGCTTCAGATTGGGATGGCTTGGAGGCAAGAGGACATCCTGTGATTCAGTCTTTTTAAGATCTAGGGAGATCTACTTGGAATCTGGGTATGAAACTTCTCATACCGGTTTCCCATAGCCCGATCTACATTCTTGGAGAGTTTCAGAGCATTTGGAGGTCTCCTTCATCAGGGTTGAGTTATCTAGGGTTTTAGGCATCCAGGAGGGCACAAATTCATTTGAGGATTCAGTGTTTGGAGGGGTTTGCCTTAGCCTTTCAGCTTGAGACTTCAGGAGGGGGTTACTGTCACCTGGATCTATCATTTGGCAGAGTTTGGACTCATTTGGAGTCTTCCTACAGTTGGGCTGAATTATTAAGGGTTTCAGCTATCAACTAGAGTGTGGCATCTTCCAGACTTAGGAGCTCAGGATTCATACGGCCCAGATCGACTTGCCTTAGTCTTCATCTCTCATCCAGCTTTTGGAGGCTTATTTGTATCGATGAGAGCATTTTGTAGCAGCTCGTATTTCTTATCTATTGGGCCATCTGAGGATTATTCCAGATCTGCCCTCTATTGTATCTGTTCCATGCTTCTTATAATAAAAGGTCAGATCTATGCTTGTGTTCTCTATATCTTGAATGTATTGTGATCTTTCATGTGTTGGATAAATCTTGTATAAACACCACTTAATAACCGGACAACTCAATAAATCACCTGCACATCAAACACAACAGTGATAGTTAGTGGTTTCAAGCAAAAAAATTAACTTGGGATCATTACACAACATTTTGTTTCTCATTTCATTGTATAAAACTTTTACTACTTTGAATACAACAACCAAAGAATATCATTATTATTATATATTTGAAAAAAAAAATTATATTACACTAATGTTATTATTATAATGATTTCTTATTCATTTTAAATAAATAAAAAATTAATTTATAAAATAAGATATTTTCTTGTATTTATCTTTATTCTTCAATATTAAGGTAGTGTCATTATTATACCTAAGTGTAGCGAGCATTAGAGTATCATGTAATTGTTTTCGACTCAAATACCTTTCGACTTTTAATGAAATATATATTAAACAATTCTTCAATATTAAGGTAGTGTCATTATTATACCTAAATGTAGCGAGCATTAGAGTATCATGTAATTGTTTTCGACTCAAATACCTTTCGACTTTTAATGAAATATATATTAAACAAAATATTTGAAAATTATAAAAAAAAAATTAAAAATTAAAAATATTATATTCTAATTTTATTACGATTAACTAAAACCATTGATATGATTAATTTTATTTGATTTAAAAATTAATTATTAAAAATTAAAAATAAACTAAAATTGAAAATACATCTATAATTTTTCATAATTTACAGTTAAAAAACCTACTATATCAGTTTTTACAATAAAAATAAATATCTTCAATTTTTATACATTTTCCTAACACCGCAACTCCATCAAATCATTTTAAAAAAAATCTACATATATCTATACATTCTCTACATTAATTAGGTCATTCCCTACATTCTCTACATTAATTGGATGAGTAGACTTCTCAATAATCCGCACATATATGTACACGACTTGCAAATAATATTAATCATAATCAGCAGGATCCTCACTTAGATCGCAAGTAATATGGATTCAAACTCTTTTTCACTTTGCGTGACTCATGAGGATTGAGAACACTCATCGAGAGTTTTGGGGACCATCTAATTCGAAGTGCCATTTTATTTTGGGGACCATCTAATTCGAAGTGCCATTTTTTAATTATTTGAATTAGTTGTAAATATATAATATTTATGTTTTTAAGTGGTAAAAGTCATTATAATTTAATTTTCAACTTGCGATGAGGACAAATATGAATGGTTGCTATTTTTGAATTGTATCGGATTTAATTGTCAAATTGAATTGGATCGGGCTCAGTTGTCAAGTCATAATCATGTTGGGAAAAAAAGTCATAATCATGTTTGTTATAGTGAGTTTTTTTTAAATGTTTAGTAACATTGAAATAAAGTTTTATAAGGTTTCTTGTTTTTTTCTTCAACATTATCCGGTCTTTGTCTTTCATAGTTAAGGGTCTGATTTTAGATACTACAATTTATAGAATTCAATTTATGAGTAAATTGTTCTTTTATCTTGAATTTCTACAATTTAAAGTTAGTGTCATTAAATTTTTCCATTTGTAACATTGACGTGTTAACTATTGTCTTGTAATAATATTTACTTCTATGCAACTTCTCATTTAAATTAGGATTAGATTAAAAACATCGTCTTTAACACCTAAGATCAAAGGTGATTAGGCTTAGATATTAAATGGAAGGAAATAAAAGTGTAAAACATGCTTCCTACTCTAATTATTGAGACAATAATGCTCAAAAACTTTAAACAAATAATTGTAAAAAAAATAACACAAAAACTTTCAATCATTAGTGATTTCACATGGAAATCTCCTTAAAAAAAATAACCTACACTCCAAAGCAAGCTCAATGTATTATATTCACTAATTAACAATTTTAGAATACACTTTCAACAACATATAGGTTCTAAATAAATTCTCATTGTACTTTCATTAAATTCATACAATACCTCTAACCCAAGCAACCAATATATAGAACAAGTGTTGCATGGCATCGTAGTCCCTGCTAGGTTGGAATGAGAATAAACACACATGTATGGGGGACCGTGGGAGAATGAGAAGCCCGAAGTAGCGGAGGAAAATGGAAATTGTTGCAGACACATGGCAAGCAACAAGTAGTACAGGTGGTATCCATTCAGAAAATGACACGTGGCACTGTGCGACACGCCAACCATAAGATGTCAGGCTGCTACATGACTCCGGGAGAATGTCACTCTGGGAGTTTTCCTTCCAGAAAAAACACATTTCCCTTGAAGCCTGGAGCCCCAAAGAGCCGGAGTCCCGGATTCCCGAATTAGTTAATGATAATATTATATTAATATCGGGTTAACAAGTAATTAGCGAGAAAGTCACTTCGTGAGAAATTTGTTCCATCGCTAAATATGGCCAGGGGAGTTCTAAAATTGGCAGGTCAGTAAAACTTTAGCCGGGACGCTAAAGTTCCAGGGTCGCCCAGATGGTAGAGTGGAAACTTATAGACGACTCACATTCATTTTGGAAAGAGAAGGCACCCAAGCGTTAATCTCCTAGAGCATTTCTGGTATTGAAACCATTTAGTTTTTGAAAGTATTCTCATTCTAATTATACTGTGTTTTGCATAATCCATGTTGCTTATACCGTGTTTTTCATAATCCATCTTGCTTTTATTTTCTTAATAAGATTCTGTAATTTTTCCTATTACCAGTAGTACAACAGATAGCTACTAAAAAGCACAGATATCCCCATCACGTGTAACTTGATATATTGTTGGAGTCTGACTTGCCATGTTCGAAATTTCCATTCCTACCTTGTATGTTTTATCTCTTTAATGTATTTATGAAATTCATTCATAATGATCTATGTATACTTCCAACTGGATTTCATCCCAATATTTAGAGTTAAGTACAATTTTCATAGTCACTTCTTTAATTTTTCCCATGGACAAAGTAAGCAACATCCATTTCATTCTATTAAATAGATCATCTGGCTTGTCTGTCTCTATATGTGTTAGGATAAATAAAGTTATATGCGGTGGCAAAGAAACAAATATATATATTTTTGAAAATGTGTAAAGTGTCGAAGATTCTTTGATCTTCTTGTGTGACCTCTGTGTTTGCTAGTTCTCTCTCTCTCTATATCTCTCTCTCTCTCTACACACACACACACACACACACATTATGTCTGGAGGAATCAACAACTAGTTGGGCATGTACTCACGTTACACATGGTCGTGTTATCCAATTGCTACCATTATAACCTCTAGGTGTGCCCACGATGCCCCATATGCAACCCACAAGAGAAGTTGGGGGGATTTGAACTTGAAACCTCATGGAACTTCATATCACAACACTTGCCAATTGAGCTGCCCCCCCGGGGATAGTTTTTTCTATATATTAACACACACCTAACATGCTTGTTTATTTTCACGAGTTTTCAACTCATTGAAGTTCATTTAAACTGTGTGAAAAGAAGGTGTTGAGACAAAGGAAGATGCCATTTTCCTAAAACTTTTATTCGTGAGCAACAATCTCACTTTGCAGAGGTTGATCTATGATTTCTCTCCAGGAAGAGGGCATATTTGTATAGTACGAACTGTGCATCTCAATATAGTACCAAATGGTATATTTGTAACATATCCAGTTGATTGTTTTTTTGGCAATGATAAAAATTTTCGAAGGTTTCTATTTCTGTGGATATTCTTGCAGACGTATTTACAAGTATGTTGACCCTTGAATCTGTTAGGACCGAAATGAAAGCCTAACGAGGATGTCAATCCTACTGCGTTTGTATAGATTTGGTACTCCTCTTTAATCTTTTCTTGGAGCGTGTATAGTTCAAATGTGGGACTTAGAGAATTTCTGCCGTAATGACTTAAAGCAATACAAAACGATAGAAAATGTTTTTTTGGGTTTTTGAAATAAAGGTTCCTAGAAAATGGGACCAAGAATCACACACATTAAACATTCAAATTAAATAAACACAATTTCCTGAGATCCAACATAGTTCAAGATAAAAATTTCCGAGCACATAAAAATAAAAGAAGATGACTGACATGCATAAAGAGAACTAACTTTGCATTCTGAAAACAAGGTTACAAGGCATCGTCGAGATTGTTCCCGAAGTAGTTTTCTTTGAAATTTATCAAAAAATAATAATATCTGTTACATATTCCTCAAAATTTAAATGTGTTTGTCATATAGATTGGGATTGTGGCTCCCACGGACCATAAAATAAATAAGTACAAGAAATAGTATTGTAGAAAGAAGAAGTGGGCGACGGTAGAGAGAAAGACCTGAAAAGAAGAAATTGGAAGTTATCAGTCTTTGGTTAGACATTTCTATTTAAAGAGGTGGAATAATTGGATTGATAAAGAAAGCATGATGTGATCAGTATAGACTTGCTATGATGATATCTATCTCCCCCTTTGCTATTTTCTTGCTGATGCCTTTTTATTGCTCTCATCAATGACCACTGGAATCGTGCCAACCACTTGTTGCCCTTCGTCGGTGAGCTTGTCAATTTCCTTTTGGAGCCATTCTTCAATGTAGCTTCTCATGGGGGCCACGTTGATCTCATGCTGTATTTTTATGTTGAAAAGATCATTTTCTAATTCCCTTAGATCGATAGAAAGATTACGCAGAGCCTGCTCAATTTCTTCATTTTGTACCGAATAGTCCACTAGCCAGTTGTCCACATCATCTTCACCATATTCAAGGATGTCATAAAAATTTTCTAAAGACAACCCCTTAAAAATATCAACTTGTTCATTGAAGGTTTGCTTGGTTAAGGACAAGGAGTTGAGGATTAAGTTGGGGTCTTGGACCTCATTGTTACTTTCGGCTAAGTCTATTTTGGTCAGCTTTCTGAAAAAATCTTCTTTCTTTGATGTGGCTTATTCACATGATTGGACAATGAGATGTAGGTTCTTAACTTTCTCTTTCCACCATGCATTTAATTGTTTGATCTGGTGTGGGGAGGAGAGATCTTCTTATGTTCTCATATATGTCATGTTGGTGACATGGATGCCAAAAGGGAGGACCATGTCTAGATAGAAACCTTCTTCATTTTTAAAATCCGCATACAAATGTTCCTGGAAGGCATGTGCCCTCGTTCCAAAGGAATCTATACTTTTTTATGTTTCCAAGGCTTGAGTAATTAGGTCCATTATTTTCTTGATATTCTTCTCCACGCAACCTCTACACGATGTGAGGAGGCTAGAGGGTCCTTTTAACTTGGCTACAGGGGTGGCAGATGTGGTTATTGTTAAAGGACTGGAAAGCAATGGGATAGGAATCAAAGATTCCTCCAATTCCTTGATTATGTCCTTTAGTCTGGCATTCTCTGCCTCAACGCCTCCAATGGAATCATCAAGAGCATCTCCGGTTGCTCGGTGAAGTCGAGAGATTTGGGACGACTGCATGTGCCTAAGGTTAATCTCTGAACGATATTTCCCTTTCTTTTTTCTTACATCTCTATTTTCAATAATTAAAATTTTTAGATTCGCTGTCAAAAATATCACTTTGGAATATGAAGGATTCATCTTCATCAAAAATCTCGGTCTCAACTATTTCCATTAGGGGATTATGGTGGATCGCATCCCCGGGCTGATCAACCTTGCAGAATACGCTATCCAGATTAGTCTCAAGTTCCATATCTTCACTTTCAGTTCCGAGCTCTTTCGCTTGTTCCAAAACATTTTTTCTCTTCTTCCTCACAGGAAGCTTGCGAGAACTATCAATTTTACCACGAGGATGGTTCTTATCTCCTCCTCCAGTTGAAGAAATGTGGGTTGCTTTCTTACTGGGCTGGGCCATTGGAGCGATGCTCCGGGATGTCCTACTCTTGGGAGTGGTAGTCGAGGATTGGACACTCTTCTCACCGGGGCCTTTTCCATGTTGTTTGTACAATTCATTGGTGCTTTGCAATGTCTCTAGGTCGCCAGCGTCAGGAGTAGGATTGATTTTGTCATTGTCTATGTCTTCGTTTAGAAGTGTATGGATAAAATAATTGCTGAAGCCAAATTCTAGTAAATGTTCTACAAAAATCCCATTAGGGTCAAACCTCTTAGCCTATAGGCATATCTTAGGTTTAAGTTGTTGAAATAGCCCACAAATTCGTCAATCTTATTGGCGTTTCTAAACACGAAGTCCATGACTTTCCAAGGTAGAGGAATGAACTTCTTTTTTCTTTTCTCATGGAAAAAATGCAACCAATAGTTGTATTTCCTTGCTATTTCTGTAACAAACATTATGTCCGTAATGTGACATGGAAGGAAAGTAGGATTTTCCTTGGAGCCAAAAATCATTATTACATTGTAATTCTCCATTTGTTCAAGTGTCCCTTTCCTATCCAAAAACTTGGTTTCCTAGTCAGACATCTAGGGAGCATCCTTTCCTAACAATAAATTTTTGAAAACTAAGACAAAGTCATTAAAAACCTCATAAAAACAATGGGAGGCCTTGTGCCTCCACAAGGCCTGGTACCAGAAGGTTAGTGGGTCAAATTCACAGTTTACCTTCTTGGACACAGACAATTTTGGAAACGAACAACAATGCACTATTGTGAAAACCAAGTAGGATGACATACACATTTCTTCTCCTATTTGAGTTGTGACAATTGGGAACAAATTTCAATAGAAATTAGCTTCCCCCAATAAAAAATGGCTTGTTCCTTGATTGTCAAATAAAAAATCTAAATAATCATGCGGGAAATGCTTGATGTGGATTCTTGTCCTGTTATTCTTGTAAACAACCAAGAAATTTCCCGAAATGGATTTCTAAATGAACTAACTTGCAACCTTATGATATCTTTAGGAACTGTCATCGGGTCTTCCAGGAACTCGGGTAAGATGTCCAACTCGTTATCATGATTTTTTAGAAACTCCTTGTAGTCTTCTCCTCTGGAGGTCAATGTTGGCTCCGACAATCTCAACATCTTGCGGAAGACCTGAGGTGACAAAGAAACATGAGAGAAGTCTCACAATTCTTTGGCTTGAAATATATCTCTCGGCGCACCAAGAGACCACCTCCTTACAATCAAAGACTTCAGGGACACAACCTGCACGAGCAATTCCAGAGGTCCAAATTACTTCGTTCTGGGCGGAAGGGGATGAGTAGTAAGAATATGCCCTGGACCACTGGAAGTTCTAGTCCTCACACCTAGAGATGTTCACTATATCTCCATAGAACTGTTGTCGAGATGCTTCCATAAGTTGACGAGAATGCTCGTTTTCTCCAGACGATGTTTGAAATGAATAGTGGAAAGGGATAATATAACCCTCCGCACATCTTGGTCCAATTCGTGTGAATGGGAGATCTCCTCGAGCCTTTTGCTCATTAATGACAATCTCTACGATTTCTACATGATGAGTTGTTAGAATTAAAGCTTAGTAATTTCATACTTAGAAAGAAGTGCGAAGGTGGCGGGTACGATGAAGAGAAATTAAGGATTGGAGATTTCGTGAACCTGCCAACTCGTGAAATACATTCCATGATGTTTGAAATGAACACTCGGAAGGGATAATATAACCCTCTGCAAATCTTGGTTTAATGCATATTAATGGGAGATCTCCTCGATCCTTTTGCTCATTAATGACAATCTTTACGATTCTTGCATGATGAGTTGTTAGCATTAAAGCTTACTAATTGCATATTTAGAAATAAGTGCGAAGGTGGTGGGGATGAGAAAGAGCGATTAAGGAATGGATAAGTATGGAAAACAATCGGTTGGGCTTCAAAATAGGGTTACAAGGGATACTCAGGAGATATGAGAGCCTGACGGTCAAATTGTATGTCTAAGATTTTTGAGTGAAAAATGCGTAACATGGAAGAGGGCATGATGGGGCAGTCCAATGGTCAAATTGTATATCACGGAACTCCGAGTGATGTTTGCAGGTTGCAGAACAATGGAAGCGCAATCTTGAGCCCTCTTGTATAGGAACCCATAATCGAAAAAGTGACTAAGTATGGAATAGGGAAACGGTCGATTGGACTCGTTTTCGCTAATATATTGAAATTTGTAATAGATATCCCATTACATGACAAGATATTTTTTGCATGTTTATGGATAATTTTTGTAGGGATAGTTAGTGTGACTGTCTCCTCGAGCCTTTAACTCATTAATGAAAATATTTACGGTTGTTGCATGATGAGTTGTTATCATTAAACCTTACTAATTGCATACTTGGAAAGAAGTGCGAAGGTGGCAGAAACAGGGAACAACGATTAGGAATTGGAGATTATGTGAACCCTCCAACCCGACGATCCGTGAAAGAGATTCCAAGAAATGGCCAAGTATGGAAAGTGGTCAGACGGGCTTCAAAATAGGGTGACAAGGGATCCTCAGGAGACATGAGGGCCCAACGGTCAAATTGTATGTCTCAGAACTTTTGAGTGAAAAATGTGTAACACAGAAGAGGGGATGATGTGGGAGTCCGACAATCAATTTGTGTATCGTGGAAGTCTGGGTGTTGTTTATAGGTCACACAACAATGGAAGTGAAATCTAGAGCTCGCCTTCCTAGGAATCTGCGATCGAAAAAGTGGCTAAGTATGGAATGGGGAAGTGGTTGGTCGGAGTCGTGATATAAAAGCATGAGTGGAAATGTGAACCCATGAATCCACCAACCCGCACACTTAGACATTTTTGGAAAAATGACTAAGTAACTAGAAAGAGAAAGTAGAGGGGAAAAAGAAAGGGGAATTCAGTTAAGTATAGAAGAGGGAAAAGAAGGGGATAAAAGAGAGTGGGAAAATAGAAAAGGGGAGGCAAATTTTCGGAAGCGGGAATTGGTCTCAAACGAACCCCATTGTTGCAAAATCATCATTTTCTAGTCCAATATTTTATCCACATACTTGTTTTCTATTGTGATTGTATCATTAAAAAGGGCATGAGCAAATGCAAATATAAACTATAACTTGACTTTTGGCTATAAATATGTATAGCTGATTTACAGGCGCTATTGATGTTTTTGTCTTTTGTAGATAACAATGGGTTAGGATAAGTTTGCATTCTTACTGCGATAAGGCCTTAAAAAAAGTAGAATAAGTAACAAATTTTTCCAATTCAATTCTCACACACAAAAAAATTCTTTGATCCCATAATATTCATCTTTGTTGATTCGATAATAGGGAGGTCGATTTCGTAGATTGTGCTATTGGTCATTTCAGGCGACTGGGGTGCATCAGCTAATGCTTTTTTGAAGATTTGTTTTTATTGCAACCTATGGGAGTAATTATGTTTTTGATACATTGTTTAATGCCTTGAAATATTATTTTAAGTATTAAACTTCCTGCATGATGAGATGTTAGCATTAAAGCTTAATAATTGCATATCTAGAAATAAACTTATTGTACTTTTGACTTGACCGTAAGTATAACAACGTCGAACTTGAATTTTAATATTGTGGTTGATTTCATAGCCCCATTTGACTTCAACTGGCATATATCATTTTTTTTTCAAAATATTTGAGAAGAATAAATTTGGTAATTTCATTAATAAAGTAAAAGTGCTCAAATAAAGGGCAAGGGATGGACAACCAATAATATGTTTCCTTTTCGAGTGAAGGAATCAAGGAAGTGAGAGGGAAATAAGAGATCATTCGCTCAACAAGGTTGAGATGAGAATGAAACTTCTTGGGCGGGGCCCCAACTCCCGCATCTTGAATTAGTGTTGCTATGTTCTATCTACATTACGAATGAAATTGAATGTTGGTTTGAAACTGTGTGAAATTCATTTATGTTTCCATAGAAGCCTCATGTGATCGACACAATGCATTGTCATGTAATTGTTTAATGCTTCATATTTGATCAAATTACTTGAGTCAATACAATATTTAAGAATTATGAGACTATCGAACCATGCAAACGAGAAGAGGTGTTAAATCCAACAAAGAAGCACCAACCAAGATTCCAAGGCAATTTTTTAATACTAAATCTATAAGAAAAATAGTGGGTAATATATATTTATCCATAGACATTGGACTGAGTTATTTGCACCGAAGCATTGAACATACTTGTCATAAATACAAGTAGAAGAGTTACAAAAAAAAAAAAACATGCATACAATTATGTCTTGTTCATCTAGTGCGACAACATGCAGAAGGCATCGACAAGCTCTTTAACATGCATACAAAACTGATTATCATGATTTTTTAGGAACTCCTTGCAGTATTATCCTATAAAGGTCAATATTGGCCACGACAATCTCAACATCTTGTGGAAGACCTGAGGTGACAAAGAAAAAGGAGAGTGGTTCCGCAGTGGAATAATTCTTTGTCTTAAAATAGGTCACTCGTCACACCAAGAGACCACCTCCTTACAATCAAAGTCTTCAGGGACACAACTTGTAATGTCCCTTTCTAAATAGGAGCTCCAGAGAGGAGGATTAATGGTGTAAACCGCCCCGTTAGACTATAGCCGAGGCCAGAAAAGGGGTAAACATGATTACTAGAGGTCACTCTAGTCACAGGTGTTATATTCGTAAATTGACATTGAGCTAAAAAGGGTTAAAAGTGCTTTTAAGTCATTATGAGCTAAATATAGAAGTCAACACTGAATTAGGGTTTCAACAATGATTTAGGGTTTTGGAAGTCAACAGTGAATTAGGGTTTCAACAGTGATTTAGGGTTTTGGAAAGCGATAAAGGAAGGGTCAGTGACCTAATTCATCATTATGCAGATTATGACTTGTCATTGAGGAGAGAGGTGCATCTCAAGAGAGATAGTTCAGTGGATTCTAGGAGGAAGACACCAATTGGCTGATCTTAGTGTTGAGAGACACACCCTAGTCACCGGGAAGATCATTCAAAACTTCCATCATTCTTCAACAGTAGTTACATATTGTTCAGTAGCAAGGGCACATTCATCTAGGGTGAGGGCACAACTTCTGAGAGGGTTTTGGGTCGACTTATCCCATCCAGGGGGAATTTGAGATTTCCCTTCGACCCATTTGAGAGGAGGGCAAGGCACATATTTTGCCTAGTTCTTCATCATATTCCGACGAAGGAATCAATTGTGACACATTTTCCAGACTTGGACATGTGACATATTTGGGGTTCCAGAGTGAGCATCGGGTCATATTTAGGGAAACCCTTCGGACCCATTTCCCAGTAGACCAAGGCGGTCGTTTTGAGACATATCTCATCCGATTTCGACAGTGGAATCACTAGGATGCATTTTTCCAGAAGAAGAGGGGCACATTCTCCCAGGGGTATCCATCCGGGGTCCAGACTCACCAGAAGAGGGGTCCGACAGATACCAGTGCTGCGGACTAGAGAAGGGTACATATTTTGGGACAGTTTCTAGGCCATTCCAAGAAGTATAGCTCCCAGGACAAACTTTCCAGACTCCCAGCAGTTACTGTCATAACTGCCATATCCCTAGCGCATCCATTGAGTCCGCAACACTCACATATTCCGAGTATTATCTTTAGTTGCTTATTTGTATTCTGGATAAGATCCTTTTGTCTTTTGATCTATCCGAGTGTTGTTATTTTATTTAGTCACATTCGACCTATTGTAATCCGCAGAGATATCATAATACAAACATTGCAGTCCTTTGTCGCATTTATTACTTGTATGACCATTTATATGCTATAAACAGTAGATCCTACATACACATTAACAACATTTACTAGACTAGCCAAGTTAGGAACATTACAATGGTATCAGATCTTTAGTCCTGCCAGCCTGTGACTAAAGACAATGAGTGTAACAGAAGACCCAGAGGGTTGTGAACACAAAGGTGACGAATACGTCACTTATAACAGGCATAAGGAAAGAAGGCATTGGCCTAACTTTCCCCCTTTTCTTCCTAGCTCATATGAAGATGAAGAGGCACACAGAGAAGCAGAGAGAAGGGAAGAGCGTGAGGCTGAGTGCGAGGCAAAGAGGATTCTAGGAGATAGATATGAGCGACTAGAGGGAAGTGGCAAGGGCCCCGTATATCTAGAGACAAATTTCATGCAGATTATCAATGATATGTTAGCTAGTCAACGAACCCTGTCTCAGTCCTTGGCATAGGTGGTTGATAGATTGGCTAGAGTGGGCACCCCAGACACACAAGTCTCGCATGAAGCATAGGGGAGATCAGTAGTAGGCAGTAGACCCCAATCACCCTCTCGCACATACACCTCTATGAGTAGGATTCCTAGACCCTTGTTTCTCAGTTTCTAGAGGGCACCCCCAGTAGCAGCATCACCACTGATAGCACAGAGGCTACCCACTCATGCAGAGGAAATTGCAGAGTATGGGAGGAAGTATGCATCATTGCATCGTGACTTCCATCAAGACATGACCCTAGTCGAGTACTATGGACTCAGACTTAGGAATTGTCCCGGAGAGCTACAGAGAGGAGGACCACAATAAAAAACAGGGGCATAACATGGATTTCATCTAAAAAGTTGGTAAACTCACCATACCTTCTTTCAAGGAATCATCCAAATGCACTGCTAGAGCTTGGTTACAGAAGCTAGACACATACTACAAGCTCAACCAGATGACCGAGACATAGGCCATCAGTTTCATGACCTTACACTTGGAGGGTGAGGCACATAAGTGGTGGTATCATAGACTGGTGATATTGGGTCACGGTTGCATCATTTCCTATAGGGAGTTCACAGAGAGGCTCATGGACAAGTTTGACAGGAGGGATCTCAAGATCCACTTTAGGGATATAGCCCAGTTGAGACAAACTGGCACAACAGAGGCGTTCATCATGGAGTTTCAGAGGGTAGCTATCGCAGTGACAGATATACCAGAGCCCAGGCTGATCATGCTATTCACAGAGGGACTCACCGAGCCTTTGAGAGGATGGGTGAAGGCATACAGGCCTCCCACCTTGCAAGATGCCATCCTTCGCACTCGATATTTGGGAGACTCAGTGCCAAAGAATAAAACCTTTTCTAAACCCTTTGTACCCCAGAAGTATCAAGACAAGAATCCATTTTAGAGAGAATGGAAGGGAAAGGAGAAGTTGGATGATGAGACTAGGTGAGAGCTTATGAGGAAGAAGCTTTGCTTCAACTATAGAGACCCTTGGGTCCTAGGCCACAGGTGCATGGGCAAGGGAGAGATTCATTATATTGAGGTGGTAGCAAACACTGTGGACAGTGAGGAGGAGGAGTAGGACAGTGGGTCCACTAGCTCAAAGGAGGAGTCAACACAGGTAGAGGAGCAACCTCCCTGTAGACCTCCGACACCGGCAGGAGTCCATGCTCCAATAGTCCCACAACCGCCTGAGCAATCTAACAGGAGGAAACCAGCAAAGCGAGGAGTCACAACGACCCTTTTTGGTGTTCCCAGGTATGATACCCTCCCGATCAGAGGGACTATTCAGGGGAAATGGGCAATCAACCTGATAGATGGTGGGGCCACCCACAACTTCATCGATGCTTCACTAGTATTGAGACAAGCACTTCAGACAAAGGAGTTTGAGGGGTTTGACATTGCAGTAGCAGATGGCCACATAGTGGAGTGTCTAGACAGAGTTGCAGACTCGGAGGTAAAGTTAGGAAACTATATAGTGAGAAATACATTTTATGCGGTTGACCTATCTGACATAGATGTGGTGTTGGGAGTCTAGTGGATGATTACCTTGGGAAAAATCACCACCAATTCCCAAAAATTGGAGATGGGATTCAGAGACCATGATGGGAAGAAGGTTGTTCTAAGAGGTATGTCAATAGGAGCACCCAGGACAATTTCAACCAAGAGGATGGAGAGGATATTCAGACATGGGGAAGTAGCATATGCCATTGAGTTTTTGATCACTACGTGGAAGGATTCAAGGGGTTGACAACAATATCATACAAAGATAAAGAATTTGTTGGGATGAAATCAACAGGTTTTTGAGTTGATTCCACCAGGGAGACCACTTGACAAGGGGTTTGATCACACCATTGAGTTGGAAGAGGGGGACAAACCAATGATCACCCTCCCCTATCATCCTCCTAGGAGGTTCAAGGATGAGATAGAGAAGGAAATCAAGGAATTGTTAGCGATGGGACATATCAGACTGAGAAACAACCCATTCGCTTCTTTAGTTGTCCTAGTTCTGAAGAAGGATGGCACCATGAGGATGTGCATTGATTACCGAGCCTTGAACAAGAAAACCATCAAGAACTGATATCCTATCCCACACATTGACAAGTTGTTCGATGAACTATATCGGGCAGTTTTCTTCTCAAAGATTGATCTACGCTCTGGGTATCACCAGATCAGTATCCGAGAGAAGGACATAGAGAAGACGACATTTCGATGTCACTTTGGACATTTCAAGTTCCTGGTTATGCTATTTGGGATAACCAATGTACTCACCACATTCCAGTCTTGCATGAACCACATATTCAGTTATCAGTTGAGGAAATCAGTCTTGGTTTTCTTCGATGACATCTTGGTCTACAACAAGACATGGAAGGAGCATATGAGGCACTTGGATGAGGTATTGAGCATCATGAACGCACAGTCATTATATGCCAAAGAGTCCAAGTGTGATTTCGTTATGACAGAGTTGCTTGACTTAGGCCATATCACCAGTGCACAGGGGGTATAGGTGCGCCAGGAAAAGATTAGGGCCATTCTGGACTAACCAACGCCCAAGAATGTAACAGAGTTGAGGAGTTTCTTCGGGCTGTGCAGTTATTATAGGCGGTTTGTTCGTGGGTTTTCTCAGCTTGGAGCACCACTGATGGATCTTACCAAGGATGGAGATTTCATCTGGACCGAGGAATCACAGAAAACCTTTGATCACATGAATGAAGTAATAAGCACTTGCCCAATATTAGCATTACCCGAATTCACCTTGCCATTTGTACTAGAGTGTGACGCATCCGACGAGGGTATCGGGGCAGATTTGATGCAGGGAGGACACCCCATTGTATTCAAGAGCAGGAAGCTCAGTCAGCCCGAGAGGTTGTACTCCATTTATGACAAGGAGATGTTGGCAATCATGCATTCCTTGACCAAATTCAGACAATATTTGGTGGGCAACAAATTCTTGGTCAAGATGGATCACAACAACTTGAAGTATTTCCTTGAGTAGAAGGACCTCAGTGTGCGCCAACAGAAATGGGTGATGAAGGTACAGGCATTAGACTTTGACATAGAGTATTTCAAGGGGAAGAAGAACATTGTGGCTGATGCACTATCGAGGAGGCCTGTGACCTGTTATTTGATGGAGATTTTAGTAGATTGGAAATCCCACTTATTAGTGGAATATTCCAAGAACAAGTTTTCTTGTGAGGTGATGGATGAACAAATACATGATGACAGGTATAGGGTCATTGACAATGTCATATTCTACAAGGATAGAGTCTACATGGTGCCAGATTCGAGGCTCAAGAAGAAGATCCTCACAGTAGTTCATGATTCACCACTAGCAGGCCATCAGGGGTTCTTCAAAACCTACAGACAGATCAGAGAGAGGTTCTCATGGAAGGGCCTCAAACATGACATTATGAGACATGTCAGTGAGTGTGTGACTTGCCAACAGAACAAGTCAGAGCATGCTCTTCCATCAAGGCTACTTCATCCACTCCCCATTCCAGAGCAGAAATGGGAGAGTATATCGATGGACTTCATCACAGGCCTACCCAAGGTCCAGGGTAAGGACTGTATCTATGTAGTGGTTGACATATTGACCAAGTTTGTTCACTTCTATGCCATATCGATAAAGTACAACGCAGTTCAGGTGGCCGATATATTCTTCAGGGAGGTCTTTAGATTTCATGGGTTGTCGAGGAACATCGTCAGTGACAGGGACAGTGAGTTCATGGGGACATTTTGGAGAGAGTTGTTTCGGTTGATGGAGACAGAGATGACACCCAACACCAACTATCACCCTCAGAGAGATGGGCAGATTGATATTGTCAACAAGTGGGTTGAAGGATATTTGAGGAACTATTTAGGTGGACAACAAAGAACATGGGTTAAGTGGCTACATCTAGGAGAGCGTTGCTACAATACCACTTTCCACATGTTCATTGGTATGACACCCTTTCGAGAATTATACAGATATGATGCTGCCACTTTGGTAGACTTAGTTTTCGAGGAGAGCAGAGCTCCCAAGGCCAAGGATTAGATCGTAGAGAGTCAGGAGATTCTCAAGTTGCTGAAAGAGAACTTGCAAATGACACATAACTGACAGAAGATGAGTGTGGAGAGGCATAGGATAGAGTGCAACTTTGAGGTTGGGGATTTGTTTTTCTTGAGACTCCAACCTTACAGACAGTCATCTATGAAGAAGAGTGGGGTTGAGAAGTTCAAGCCCAGATTTTATGTCCCTTATTGGATCATGCGCCGAGTAGGTGAGGTTTCTTATGAGTTAGAGTTTCCAGAGGGGAGCAATATTCATAACGTGTTCCACGTATCTTGCCTCAAAAAGGAAGTGGGACAATTCATTAGCACATCAGAGGAGCTTCCCCCATTAGATGAGGAGGGACAATTGGAGCTGGTTCTGGAGGAGTTGTTGGAGTTCAGGGAGTGGAAACTGAGGAGTAGGGTCATCAGAGAGTGTTTGATCATATGGAGAGGGCTTCCAGTAGAGGATGCTACTTGGGAGAGCGAGTAGGTGTTGCAACACCCTGGAATGGTATTGCTTCAGGACAAGCAATTTCGGGAAGGGAGGACAATAATGTCCCTTTCTAAATAGGAGCTCCAGAGAGGAGGATTAATGGTCTAAAATGCCCTGTTAGACTATAGCCAGGGCCAAAAAATGGGTAAACAGGATTACTAGAGGTCACTCCAGTCACAGGTGTTATATTTAGAAAGTGACATTGAGATGAAAAGGGTTAAAAGCGCTTTTAAGTCATTATGAGATAAAAATAGAAGTCAACAATGAATTAGGGTTTTGGAAGTTAACAATGAATTAAGGTTTTAGTAGTGATTTAGAGTTTTGTAAAGCTATAAAGGAAGGGTCAGCGACCTAATTCATCATTATGCAGATTATGACTTGTCATTGAGGAGAGAGGCGCATCTCAGGAGAGATAGTTCAGTGGATTTCAGGAGGAAGACACCAGTTGGATGATTTCAGTGTGGAGAGACACACCCTAGGCATCGGGAAGATCATTCAGGTCTTCCATCATTCTTCAACAATAGTTACATAGTGTTCAATAGCAAGGGTGCATTCATCCAGAGTGAGGGCACAACTTCTAAGAGGGTTTTGGGTCGACTTACCCCATACAGGGAGAATTCCGAGATTTCCTTCCAACCCATTTGATAGGAGGGCAAGGCACATCTTTTTCCTTGTTCCTCATCAGATTCTGATGGAGGAATCATCTAGGATGCATTTTCCAGAATTGGACATGCGACACATTTTGCGGGCACATTTGGGGTTCCAGAGCGAGCATCAGGCCAGATTCAGGGAAACTCTTCCGACCCATTTCCTAGTAGACCAAAGCGGTTGTTTTGAGACATATATTGTCCGATTCCAATGGTGGCATCACTAGGATGCATTTTTCCAGAAGAAGAGGGGCGCATTCCCCTAGGGGTATCCATCCGGTGTCCAAACTGACCAATAGAGGGGTCTGACAGATACCAGTACTGAGGACTAGAGAAGGGCGCATCTTTTGGGACAGTTTCCAGGCCATTCTGAGAAGTATAGCTCCCAGGGAGAACTTTCCAGACTTCCAACAGTTACGGTCAGAGCTGCCATATCCCCAATGCATCCATTGATTCTACAACACTCACATATTTCGAGTATTATCTTTAGTTTCTTATTTGTATTTCGGCTAATATCCTTTTGTCTTTTGATCTAGCTGAGTGTTTTTATTTTATTTAGCCGCATTTAGACTATTGTAATTCGCAGAGAGATCATAATACAAACCTTGCAGTCCTTTGTCGCATTTATTACTTGTATGACCATTTATATGCTGTAAACAATAGATCCTACATACACATTAAAAACATTTCCTAGACTAGAAAAGTCAGGAACATTACAAAACCTGCACAAGCAATTATAGAGGTCCAAATTACTTCATTCTGGGAGGAAGGGGACCAAGAAACCACCTCCTTGCAGTCAAAGACTTCAAGAACATAGGTTGCATGAGCAATTCCCAAGGTACGAATTACTTCGTTCTGGGCGGAAGGGGATGAGTAGTAGGAATATGCCTTGCACCACTTGGATTTCTGGTCCTCACCCCCTAATATGTTAATTGTATCTCCATAGAACAAGAGAGTGGTTCCACAATTAAATAATTCTTTGGCTTGAAATATATCTCTCGATGCACCAAGAGACCATCTCCTTACAGTCAAAGACTTCAAGGACACAATCTGCACCAAGGAAAAATCCAAACCCTAATCCAAAACCCTAAAAATGAAAGGAAAGCATACATATATGAGTGCGACGACCTCCATCCGAGTTGAGAGACTCAAACTCTCGAGCTGCAAAGTGACTATTTCATTCAACATCGATTTCTTTTGTGAAACCCCTTCCTTTGGTCTTGTTAGGGATGCCATCGTCGAGCTGGCAAGTGCCCCCCGTTATGGTGGATTTCAATTTGTGTGCAGGAGTGGGAAAAATGTCTGCATTGCCATCATCCATCGCCGTATCATCGTCCATCAGATCATTTTCTTTCGACTCAAAATCTACCACATCAACCTTTTGCACTGACCATTCTTTCGTGCTTTTCATAAAAATCCTTGAAATTTGGAGCGGGGGATGGATATACAGAGAAAATACAAGATATACATGTTTATAGGGTTACAAAAAAAAAACACAGGTGGTGGGATATACACGTTTATAGGGTTATAAAAAAAATAAACGAAGGGGGGGTTGTCAGAGCATGGGGGGTTGCCTTGGAATTGTTTGGCTCTAAATATATCTCTTGGTGCACCAAGGGACCATCTCCTTACTTCCTTCTGGGAGGAAGGAGATGAGTAGTAAGAATATGACCTGGACCACTGGAAGTTATGGTCATCATGCCCGAAGGTGTTTACTGTATCTGTATAGAATTGTTGTCGAGCTGCTGCCATAAGTTGACGAGAACATCCGTTTTCTCAAGATGATGTTTGAAATGAACACTCGGAAGGGATACTATAACCCTCCACAAATCTTGGTTTAATTCATATTAATGGGAGATGTCCTCGAGCCTTTCATTGATTAATGACAATTTCTGCAGTTCCTGCGTAATGAGATGTTACCATTAAAGATTACTAATTACATACTTAGAAAAAAGTGCGAAGGTGGTGGGGACTGTGAAGAGCGATTAAGGATTGGAGATTTTGTGAAGTTGCCAACCCGATGACGCGCGAAAGAGATTCCATGATGTTTGAAATGAACACTTGGAAGGGATAATATAACCCTCCACAAATCTTGGTTGAATTCGTATTAATGGGAGATCTCTTCAAGCCTTTTGCACATTAATGACAATGTCTACGGTTCTTGCGTGATGAGATGTTAGCATTAAATCTTAACAATTTCATATCTAGAAAGAAGTGAAAAGGTGGTGGGGATGGCGAAGATCGATTAAGGATTGGACATTTCGTGAACCCACCAACCTGACGACCCACAAAAGAGATTCCAAGAAATGGCCAAGTATGGAAAGCGGTTGGTTAGGCTTCAAAATAGGGTCACAAATTATACTTAGGAGACGTGAGGGTTGATGGTCAAATTGTATGTCTCCAAACCTTTTACTTCAAAATGTGTAACACAGAACAGGGCATGATGGTGGAATTCGATAGTAAATTTGTATATCGCGGAACTCTGGGTGTTGTTTGTAGGTCGCGGAACAATGGAACCACAATGTTGAGCAAGCCTGCCTGAGAACCAATGATGGAAAAAGTGGCCAAGTATGGAATGGGGAAGCAGTTAGTCAAAATCGTGATATAAAAGCATGAGATATATTCAAAAAAATGACTAAGTAACCAGAAAGGGAAAGTAGAGGAGAAAAAGAAAGGGGAATTTGGTTTTCAATTTGTTTATCGGGGAAGCCTAGGTTCTATTTTCAAGGGGGAAAAACAATGGAAGAAGAATCTTGAGCCCTCCTGGCCAAGAACCTGCGATTGAAAAAGTTGTTGAGTGTGGAATGGGGAAGTGGTCGGTCAGACTCGTGATATAAAAGCATTAGTGGAAATCTTAACACGTGAATCCACCAACCCTTGCACTTAGACATTTTTTGAAAAACAACTAAGTAACCAAAAACAGAAAGTAGAGGGGAAAAAGAAAGGGGAGGGAAATTTTTAGAAGCGGGAATTAGTCTTAACAAATCCCTATTGATGGTCTTAACAATAACTATGAAGTGCATTAGACAGGTGAACAGGATCTTCAATCAAGGAATAGAGAAAGTGAGTCATAGTTATACTTTCCAGGATGTGTTTACATAAGAGAAGCATAAAAAAGCTACAAAAAAATCAATGGAGGGTTGTTCAAGTAAAATTATTGTACTGTCAAATTCACTGTAAGTATAACAAAGAAGAATTTTAATTTTTTTTATGTGGTTGATATCACAGTCCCATTGGACTTCATCTATCATATATCCTATTATTTCAAAATATTTCTGAAGAAGAATTTTGATAATTTCATCGATCAAGTAAAAGTGCTAAAATGAACTACATATTACATTTTCTTCAGAGAGCTTACATTAAAAGGAAAGGCATATCTTGTATACTCTTTAAGATCATAGAAAAACCACGAAGATCTTGAATCTATCATCCAACCACAATTCAATAATCGGGCCCATGAGAACCTTGAACTACAGTACGAAAGAACATGAATAAAAGTTTTCCAAACACAAGATAGGAAAAAATCAGTGGAGATTGGGCATTGTATCCCATCTATAACCAAATCCCCAAATGGGCACAAAGAAATTTTCCGATTACTATATTACTATGAAACAAGATCACTATGAACATTTGCTTCTAATAGTACTATGAACCAATATCACGTTGACCTGACAATGTTCTAACATTACTAGTTCTGGAAAAGAGTGTCAACATTTAACTTAACGGAGTTCAAACAATGCCAAATTTGCAATATTATTGAAAATGCCTAATGGTTCTGTTCAGAGGAGCAAGAAATTTTGACGACTCAAAGGATGTGTTGGCACATGGGCAGACCTAGGGTTCAACTCTAACAGCGCACCAACAAGCCCTAACTATTGGCCCTTTCAGCAACACCTGCGAAGCAGATGCAGTCTCACCAGAAGTAGCAATAGGGGGTTGCAGGACATAGGTGTTTGCAACCAGAGGAAATGCAAAGTGGATCCAGGGTAACACTCTCACACAAATCTAGTGATACTTTATCTTTCCTAAGCCTACTGCGCAAACTATATTTCATATCTAACACAATATTTGCATTGACAGTATATCAGAGATCAGAAGAACACAACATCAATCCACACAACAATAAGACATACGCGGTTCACCCTCTCCCTAGGGTCACATCCAAAAAACTACGCTTTATAATATATTAAATGAAAGCATACAATTCTATCTACACTTAGCTTGCGTATCTTTCTCTTTCTTTCTCTCTATCTCCCATCCCTGCGCACCCAGCTGCAGGGTTGATCTTCGCACCCAGCTAAAGATCTTATAACATAGACTTCTCTCACCACACAATACTTCTCTCTCAGCAATAACAACAATCACTCATCATAACATAATCAAACCCATATCAAGTCCTCTTTACCTTTATTTATACATTACAATAGCTCACTGACAACCTTAGGCCGAAGCCTAGGTGTCAAAACCCTAGATACCAAAACCCTAGGTGTCTAAAACCCTAGGTCAACTTGACCCACATTTTCAGGGCTTCGCTAGCCTGTCTTTCCTTCTTTCCTACGAGGTTATCGAAAGCATCTACCGGTGGATTTTTCCACTTGCTAAGTTGTCCACGATCCATCTTCCTTGCTGATCTATGTTCCTTGATCTCCTCATTCAATGACTTTCTCTCTCGGACTTTGCTCCATCTTTTCTGCTTCTTTAACCACTTCGACTTGATCTCAGTCAACCTTCCTTCCATGCAGTTTGTGTTTATCTTTTTATTCCATAACATTGTCTTTATTCCATAACCAAGGGCCAAGAGGCCCCCAAAACTCACCTTTGACTCGTCCCCAGGCACTCTAGTTTGAATCTTATGATGTACCTCGAATTTAGACTACGTAGTGCAACCTGTGCTTCCTGATATATTCCTCCACCCTGTGTGCAGATTGTCTTTCTTGTGTCTATTACCCAATCTCAATTTCACCTAGTACCTAGATCCTTCTCCTTATTTTTTTACCAAGAGCTGCAAGGCAGCTGGTTGTCATAGTACAATTTCAACCGGCTCCCATTCACCAATCCTTCCTTCCATTTCCCATTCAAAGTATTCAGTTGCACAACTACTCCTTCTGTAACATAGGCAACCTCATATGAACCCAACCAATGTGTTCTGAACTTCCCTGAATGCTTCATGAACTTTCTATCATATACCAATACTAGATCTCCTTGCTTAAGTGCTTTCTTCTTGATATGCTTGTCATGGTAGGTCTTTTCTCATTCCTTCTGAACCCGCTGATGAAATCCTACAATAAATCCATCTTATTCTAGTTCGAGAAACTATGTGAGCCTCTCTTGAACAATGCCAACGTCATCCATGTTTGTAAATGATGCAATCCTCAAGCTAGGAACTAAGTATTCCATGGGTACCACAACTTCTAAACCATAAACCAACTTAAATGGTGTCTGCATTGTTAGTTTCTTGCAAGTAGTTATATAGGCCCATAATACTGCTGGTACTCTCAAATCCCATTCATCTCTGTTTACACTACAAATCTTTGTCAGTGCTGTCTCCAATATCTTGTTGAAGGCTTCAACTGTAACATTCGCCTACAGGTGGTATGGGGTGCTCTTCTGATGGTGAACTTTAAATTTCTGAGTCAAGGCTTTAATAGTCTTATTAATAAAATGTGTACCTTGATCACTCATAAGGATATTTGGCCATCCAAACCTGGTTATGAGATCATCAAATATGAAATGTGTAGCTATAGTTGCACTACAGTCCTTAACTGCTCTTGCTTATGGTTTCAAGGGGATCTTCATCTCTCCCATGGGCCCTTTAATGCCTTTCATATCAATGAACTTGTTTGGAAACAAGTCCTAATATTCGTGAAGTAACTTTGTGATCTTATCAATAGTGGCATCATCCCAGTAATCTCCAACATTAGCAAGCTTAGGTGCTTGCTATGTTCCAATATTAACTTTCTTGATTTTGATTGGCTGTCCAATAAAAGGTAGTTCAACTCCTAGTCCTTCTATGTCTCTCTATCCTTCTGTTTTTGCAATATTCACATTCTTAGGATCATCGTCTTCATCGACATTAATATTGTAACATCCATGCAATTTCTGAAGAGGTGTAGTCCATTCATCCTCTTCTTGCTCCACAGGGTGGCTAGGTGCTTCTTCAAATACTTTCTGTCTTACAACCTATAAATCTTGATCTACAAGAGGTTTATGACTTTCAAATAAAAATGTAGCTACAAAATTCTGAGTCATACCTTTCCAATCTGCAGTGGTGAGGCACAGTTCCGCTTCAAGGTACTAGTTGATAAGCATTTTTTCTAGAGTATTGATGAATTTATGCACCCACTTCTCTTGAGGAATGCAGCTCCAGGCCTCCTCACAACCTTGTACATGGTATTTCGGACAACTTTGACCTGTTTACCTAGCTTTGCATCCTTCGACTTGTGCTGAAAAACACGTTGTCATCAAAGTGCGACATTGTATCCATTTCACAATGTTCCTTTTGTGTGTTCCTCACCATCTTGGTAGAGTAGATTTCAAAGCCTCGTCCAATGCCAACAATCTCTATCGTACTGGTACAGTTTCTTCAAATCCCAATAAGAAAGTTTCTAAGTGATTCAAACCATCAAATGTGGGTAAATTACTTACTGTTGTGCTAATCCAACAAAATTCTTTGGTCAGTCTAGCACATCTCCGTGTAGATATTTCATACATTTTATTTTTCCAGTTCTCTAGTGCTTCTTCTGAGTCTGATGAACATGCGCTATCCCTTCGCCAACATAAATTCCCATCTGTTGTAGGATTAATGTAATCCTGCTGTCTTGCTGTCAGTTTGTATATATTCTCCAACTCATATGTGTGGTCTTCTTCTCTGATGGGCTCTATGTATCTAGGACCTTCATCAAGATCCAGGTCCGATGACCCTAAGGCCGTCACCTTCAAACGTCATTCTTCTCTTCTTCAGTTCGACAAAAGTAGAATTGGTAAAATCCCAATCAATTCCTAACAGCGCGGGATAAGGACAACTATCATCGACTATCTTAATCACCTCGAAGTCCACAAATGTTCTGACCCCATCGATGTCCACAGGGACATGTTCTAGTCTTTCAAAGGGGATCACATCCTGTTGATTGGCCATCCTAAGCCTGATGGGGGAATATATCAACTTAGGTTTTACCATTAGTACCTAGTTCTACTTCGTCATAACATTGACCTCCGACCCTAAGTCAAGGACCACATAATCTATATCATAATCTCCAATTTGAGCATTAAGGTGTAGTTCCTTTTTTGTCCTTCTCTTTTTGGATAGTTGATGTACTGCTTTATTCAGTAGGGGATCTACCTTTCCTATCTCATACTGTCTGATCAAATTTTGTAGCTCTTGTACAACTCTCTCATCCTTTATCAAATTAATGCAAGTGCATAAGAATTCCATGAGTCTTCTTACCTCTTTTCCTTCTTCAGGCGAAGCAGACTGATCAAAGGCCAGGGGCATTCCACATTCTCTCACTTTTGGTTGTGCCTTTGATGAAGAAGCTTGATCTCTTCCAAACTCTATTCTTGCCTCTTCTAATGTCTGCTTCTCTCTCTTTGGATCAAAATCTTGTGTCTTCTCCGCAACTTTTCTGACTCCTGATTGTTCTATTGTCTTCCCTGGAGTCACCTTGCCTTCTTCTGTAGCAGTGCCTCCTCTAGTGATAACAATGACTCTAGGATCTGCTCTGCGAGGTTCTGTTGTGATCAGTTTGTACTTGTTGGTTTCCTCCTCGTCTCTCCTGAATTTTGGCCAACAAAGCAGGACAATATTCTATGACATGTTCAAATGAATTGTAGTAAACTACAAGTAGTACAAGGGTATTGACAGTCCCTTGCCAAATGACCTATATGTGCACAGTTATAACAAATAATTTGACCTCGACCTCGTCCCATGCCTCCTCCTCATCCTCTTCCTTTGAATCCACCATGAGGGTTGAAGTTTCCTCTTCCTGGGGAGTTATACTGTGTAGTGTTCCCTTCTTGCTGTACTTCGCCTTGAATTTTGTAGATATCTCTTGATCTTTCATGTAAGAGGTCATAAGCTCTACAGTCCTTCTCATCATGACCCATAGATTTAAAGAATGTGCAGTACATATTTACGGGTGTCTGAACATATTTTTGCATGTAATAACATTCACTAGGGCCATGTCTATTTCTACGTACCTCGCACCAAGATAGAGTAATTTGCTTCAAAGGGATCGGAGCTCCAGAAGCCAAGTATTTGTGAAATATGGGACAATTCTCCTTGTCATGACCTTTTTATTTGCATCTAACGCACCATATGTCTTCTCTCTTATTGTTTCCCTTATCTTTTTTCATATCTTCGACCTGCAAAGACAAACTAGTTAACTAACTCAAGATTTGACTCATACCTAAGCTGGATTCTCCCATAGGGGTTGATTCTAGTTTCATGCCGATCTCCAATGCCTCAGTCTGCGAAGAAATCTTCTGCTACATTAGAGGGAATCTGATCTATGGTAAGAGAGAAGCAATGTACCATTCCTTGTTCTGCTCATCTAGGATCTGAAAATTCAGCTGACCCGTTAAGGTCTTAAAACTATGATCAAACTCCCATATAGGTTCAACTACTCTCATTCAACGGTTTAGGCTGTGCAATTCATTCGACAAGTTTCATGTACCAGCTCAGTGCACGGTCTCTTAGGGTAGTACTAAATTGATCTCTCTTAACAACTTCATAGGTGACATTCTTAATACTCCATACAGATTCACATAAAAACCAGTGCTTGTCATGATCTTCAGATCCATCTCCTCTAAAGGTGGGTAACCTCATATCATCTTCCATAGATTTTCCTATGGTTCCTGACTGACTCTGTACTAAACTACATATAACAGTGCTTTGAGTACTCTGATGATTCTGAATACTTTGATTATTCTAGTTACTTAATGCTGATGAAATAACAGGAGGAGTAATATTACTTACTTCAACAGTCGATTCAGTTCCTGAGGATTTTGATTCTTCTCAGCAAGGTTCTTCAGTCTTTTCTTCTCTTGGCCCAACGGAACCTGAATGCTCCTCGTTCAATAACTCTTCCCCTTCTCCACTGTAAAACCTTTCTTCCTATATAATAGGTTCATGATCTTGCTCAAACAAGTTTTCCAAAGGAACTTCTCTGAAGATCCTTCCACTACGTGTATGTCCAAGCTCTGTGTCACTATCGCTGTCTGAATTATTGAAAATTAGCTTTTTGATCTGACCCACTACTTTATTTTCAAGATGTTCTTCTCATGCAATAGCATCTTGATCTTCAACTTCAAGAAGTGTAAAAATTTTCCTCTCGGGCCCTTAAAGAAATATCTCTTTGCTTGGATATATGACTCCACTCTGTCAAAAGAAATCTAAGTGATGTACCCTCTAATGGTGCTATCAAACTAGTGATTTACTGCTCTTGATACGGTGTTGTCAACTCTCTTAACCTTCTTGATCAACGTCGACGTCCAAACCACAGGCGGTCTAGATCTGATCTCAAACTGGGTATTTTCTAATCTGGCCATCCACTCATATAGCTCCTTATGAATCCCTCCAAAGAAAATCTAGTGTATATCAGTAAAGATATACCTTCCCAACCAGTCTTTTATGATAATATTAGGGTTCTTATTATGAGCTTCTACGAAGTCCTTTTCTTGTTCTTCTATCCACTTCTGAATCTCTGTCTTCGATGGAAACCACCTTGACATTCCCTCAAGAATATCTCGGTCCCGATAACAGAAGCATTTGTTGGAACAAGGGTAGACCCAGGGTTCAGCTCTAATAACACACCAACAAGCCCTAACTACTGGCAATTTTGGCAACACCTGTGAAGAAGATGCAATCTCACCCGAAGTAGCAATAGGGGGTTGTAGGACATAGGTGTCTACAACCAGAGGAAATGCAAAATGGATCCAGGGAAACACTCTCACACAGATCTAGTGATACTTTATCTTTCCTAAGCCTACTGCGCAAACTATATTTCATATCTAACACAATATTTCATTGACAGTATATCAGAGATCAGAAGAACACAAAATCAATCACACACAACAATAGGACATACGTGGTTCACCCTCTCCTTAGGGCTACGTCCATAGAACTGCGCTTTATAATATATTAAATGAAAGCATACATTTCTATCTGCACTTAACTTGCAGATCGTTCTCTTTCTTTCTCTCTATCTCTCATCCTTGCGCGCCCAACTGCAGGGTTGATCTTCGCACACAATTGAAGATATTACAACACAATCTTCTCTCACCACACAATACTTCTCTCTCAAAAATAACAACAATCACTCATCATAACATAATCGAACCCATATTAGGTCCTCTTGACCTTTATTTATACATTACAATATCTCACTGACAACCTTAGGCCAAAGCCTAGGTTTCAAAACCCTAGATACCAAAACCCTAGGTGTCTAAGACCATAGGTCAACTTGACCCACGTTTTCAGGGCTTCACAAGCCTGTCTTTCCTTCTTTCCTGCGAGGTGATCCAAAGCATCTACCAGTGGCTTTTTCCGCTTGCTAATTTGTCCACGATCCATCTTCCTTGCTGATTTGTCTTCCCCGATCTCCTTGTTAAACGACTTGATCTCTTGGACTTCGATCCATATTTTATTCTTCTTTAACCACTTCAACTTGATCTCAGTCAACCTTCCTTCCGTGCAGTTCACGTTTTGCCTTTTCTTCCATAACATTTACTTTCTTCCATAACGAAGGGCAAACATGATGGACCTGATTTATTCACAGTTGGATACTTTGTATGAGGTCTTTCCTCATGCTTCTCATTCTTGGATTGAACAATCTTATGCGCTTCCAGTTCAATTTGTCATGGCAGTGCAATAATCTATTCATATCTTGATTGGGTAACATGGACATATACAAATGATATTGTTTCGTTTCTTGTCAACGCATGATATGATTTTTTTTTTTTTTGGTTAAGCCAATATGCAGTATGGCATTGTCCTCATTTAATGTAAATTTTCTATGGACACAAAAGTCGTGTAACATGTAGACATTGTTTGCCTTTTTCTGTAGGTATACTTCATATGGCAATTCTTCCAACCGAGGAAGCACATTTTGTAATACATGTTGTCTAATTATATAATGTACAATTATGTTGCTGAGGGTTCATATGGCAATGTTGAGACAATGTCTATATATTCAAGGGAATTTTTTACTGCATCATAGGCAATCAATTGTGCCATCATTTATGAAAACAGAGGCAGAAGCGAGAGAGTTTCATTTGGCACATATAGGCTCGAAGGGGGTCAAGTACACATTTGCTGCAACCAAAACACCCTCAAGCTGTGCACGTGAGCATAGTAGTTAATATATTGAAAAATATAATATACAAGTGTACAACAAAAATGATGCACACAATTGTTTAAGGCAATTTTTATGAGCAAAGTATGGATGGAATTGTAGATGTATACGTACAACAATTGTTGAGTTAGTTAGTTTCTTGAGATCCTGTACTATGTTTGTTCGCAATTTTGTTACAAATGTTGCTTGGGTTGTGAGAAATATCCTTTATTTAACATCTCTTTTCTTTGTTATATTTTTGAAGAGCATAAGTGGAAATTTCCCTTTACGTAATTGTTGTTCCATTGAGGAAAATAAATTTGAATAGGTTTCGAGCAATTGTAGCTGCAACATGGAATAGTGTAATAGTTGTGTAACATAACTGAGATATATGAGCATGTGAAATTAAAGGACAAAACTAGATATGGAGAACAATACCATTGAATTATCATTGTCTGACTCTCCATCTTTTATATGGAGAATGTGTTGTGAGCCAACTTTTCTCGTGAGTGTGACAACTGCACCAATGGTTTCGATTGGGTAAATTTCGTTGCTCTATGCAAGTTGGTTGATTGTTGTGTCCGGTATGAAACAATATTTTGAACAAACCATGGGAACTTTTTCCACAATACTTGTTTCATTGAGTGATATAATCCTATCAAAATCACCATGGTCATATACTGTTTTTGGCAATATATTAAAATTTGTAATCGATATCCCATTACCTGGCAAGATATTTTCTGCATGTTTCTGGACAAGTTGTGTAAGGATAGTTAGTGTGACTGTCATCATGGCTTCGTTGTCTGTCATGTCCACACAGATAATGCATCTATTTTTTATTTCCTTATCTAAGTAGGTGCTATACACGACCATTATGTCCCCGACGAACACTTGTCCAGTTCAATTGTTGTTCAAGCCTTCTATCAATAGTATATTGGGTGTTATAAGTTTAGACTTGGTGACATTTTTTGAACATAAAAAGTAGTGTGAATGGCAGATTATGTCATTTTTTTTTGGCATAAATGTACACGTAGATGCACAATTTGGATGAAGTATGCAGGTCATAGTTTTGTAACCATGCCTCTTAGTCTGTGGATCTTGCACTATGTTGGGCGTTTCACTTGCATTCTTTGATACTTATTTTGAACTACAAAGCATGTGTTGTAGATGACATCAAAATATTTATTATGGCATAGATGAATAAATAACTGAGGATATTTTCTTGGTAAACATAGCAAGAGCACAATGTATGGATGTTTACCTTGGCCTTGTCATTCTGTTGATGTTTGCGATGATTGAATACCCATGCCCATGTCACTTGTCCAACTTTTTCTGATGCAAGCATGTGTACATGAACATTAAAATGACTAAATACACATCTGCATTGTATATTGTTCATAATTGTTCTGGATGTCACAGACAGTCTTGAAGGGGATGGAGCATGAAATAGGGTGTCAAGGGATACTCAGGAGATGTGAGGACCTGATGATCAAATTGTTTGTCTTGGAAATTTTGAGTGCAAAAATGTGTAACAAGGAAAAGGGCATGGTGGGGGAGTTTGACGATCAATTTGTATATCGTGGAACTCCGGGAGTTATTTGTAGGTAACAAAACAATAGAAGTGCAATTTTAAGCCCACCAACTCGAGAGTCCGACTGTCAATTTGTATATCGCGGAAATCCGGGTGCTATTTGCAGGACACAGAACAATAGAAGTGCAATTTTGAGCCCCCCATCCCGAGAACCCACGATCTAAAAAGTGGCTAAGTATGGAATGAGGAAGCGGTCGGTCGAACTCAAGATATAGAAGCATGAGTAGAAATGTGAACTCGTGAGTCTGCCAACCTGCACACCTACACATTTTTCATAAAAAAAAACTAAGTAAAGTAACCAGAAAGGGAAGTAGAGGGGAGAAAGAAAGGGGAATTTGGTTAAGTATAGAAGAGAAAAAAAAAGGATAATAGAGAGTGGGAAAATAGAAAAGGGGAGGGCAATTTTCGGAAGAGGGAAGTCTCAACAAAGGCCCATTGTTGAGAAATCATCCTTTTCTAGTCCAATATTTTATCCACCTACTCATTTTGTGTGTTTGATTTACCATCACTATTGGTATACCTTTTCAAATATTGTACTTTAACTTCCTCTGCTATGGCATATAATATTTCATCCTCTTGTCCAACTAATCTATTTCTTTCAATGTAGGAATGCAAAAAATACAATGGACATGAAGGTAAGTTGGTATGTAGAAAGATATGTACAAAAATAAATGCAGTTCTATTTATTTCAATGTAGCAGCACAAAAAATACAGTTGCCATGAAGATAAGTTATTATGTAGGAAGATATGTAGTATCTACATACAATAAACTAGTTGCAAAGTAGTGGAATAAATATACAAACAATAAATGAAATACAAAACAATGTAATATGAAATAAGAGTAGAAGCATGCACCTTTGTATCTCATCTTCTACATTTGTGGTTAAGAGTCCTTTGTCTTCTCTAGTTATTTTGTTTGTTTCAATGTGGGAACGCACAAAATACAATGAACACGAATGTAAGTTGGTATGTAAGGGAAAACAAGTAATATGTACATACAATAAATGAGAATCAAAGGAATAGAATAAAAGATAGAGTTAGAAGACTGAACCTTTGTTTTTCTTGATCCATGGTTGTGGTTATATAGATTTTTTCCTGGCCAAAATATATTACAAGCTAGAAAATATTAAGAAGTTGGATGATCTTAGCTGAATGATTTGGTTTTGTGCAACAAAGTATCCAGATATACTTTGAGACATGGAAATATGATTTTGTAATATGTTTGATGTATATTTCATAATTCAAGTACAAGACAAATTGTATCATGGTCAGACCAGTATGTGTATAAGATAAAGAGGGTGTATTGTGATATGGGCACATTTGACCATACATGGTCAATAAGTGCGTTTTGTACATGCTTTATCTCAACCAAAAGAAAGCGAAGATTGTAATCGCACATGTAGTTTTCCGATTCTTTTGTTGTGGCACTATTTTGTAGCATGTGATCAACACTGAAGTCTCCTAGAATGATAATGGTTTAGTTCAAATGTAAATGGTGTAATGCATTTGAAAAAACATTCATTATGTTGGCAATGTTGCATGCAAAGTGGCATAGAGATTGAGTATTGCAATTTTCAATCCACGAAAAATTACTCTTTCTAGCACCATCTCAACATCTTTTTCTTCTACAAGAACATTTTGCAAAGGCATGTAGGTACTCATTCGCAGGCAAGGTGGGAATATCATCGAGGGCATGGTGGGAAGGATAAATAATTTCCTTATTCAATTGAGGCGTTAGATCTCCACTTCGTCACATAAGGTAAAGTACCAGGATTTGTAATGCTAGAGAAAATGATAGCTGGAGTTGTGCACACAACATTGGCATACATATGGTTCAGAGTTTGGAGAAAAAAATGGAGCAAAATTTAAGAGCATGAGGGAAATATATGCCAACCTCTATGGAAAGTCTGCAACATAGGAGTGATGAATAAATACCTAAAAATTATTATTTTCAAAATGTAAATAATAAACAATAAAAAATGAATATGAATGAAACTATGGTATTGAAACTTCCTCATCAATGATGAACGAAAATATCGCAGGTCCAATTGCGAGTGCAAGATTTCAACCCTGGAAAGTTCAATAACATGTCCTAGAACTTCCCATGATTTGCATTCCAGGTTGTGGAACTTTTTTCTTTATAACTTACTGAAATATGTCACCAACAAAGATGGATAATGCCTAGAAATGGTGTGCAATTTTGTTGGATCTTAGTTACCGTTGTATCATACTTAGCCCTTCTACATCTACCTACAGTTTTCTTCTACAAGAACATCCTACAAAGGCAACAAGATTGACATCATCTTTTTCATGTGAAAGACATGGGTTAGATTCTAATACGGGATAGGTAGGTACTCATTCCTAGACAAGCTAGGAATATCATCGAGGGAAAGGTGCAAAGGCTAAAGAATTCCTTATTCAATTGAGGCGTTATATTTCCACTTTGTCACATACGACAAAGGACCGAGATTTGTAATGCTAGAAAAAATGAAAGCCGAAGTCATGTAGACAACATTGGCATGCACATGGTATAGAGCCTGGGGAAAAAGTTGGAGGAAAATTTTAGAGAAGGAGAAAAAGATATGCCAACCTCTATGGAAAGTCTGCAGGATAAGAATGATGAATAAATACTTAAAAATTCTTACTTGCAAACTGCAAACAATAAACAATAAACAACGAATATGAATGAAACTATGGTATTGAAACTTACTCGTCAATGATGAATGACAAAATTGCTGGCCCAATTGCGGGTGCAGGACTTGAACCCTGCAAAGGGAAAAAACAACTCCAATTGCCGGTGCAGGACCCCAACCTTGCAAAGTTGAAGCAAAAAAAAGAAAGAAGAAAGCAACAAACCAATGAGAAAGAATGAACATGTCCAACTGAAGGTGCGGGACCTAAACCTTGAAAAATTGAACCAAACAACCTGAAGCAACAACCAACGAACCAGTGAACAAGCAACAACCAGTGAACCAGTAAAGAATATATGTATCTTCAATGATGACTAAATTGAATTCCAAGCAAGAAGAAATATGAAACATATGATGGAAATGCGAGTGGAAATACTTAAACATTCTTACTTGTAAATTGTAAACAGTAAACAAAAAACAATTAATATGAATGAAACTATGGTATTGAAACTTACTCGTCAATGATGAATGACAGAATCACAGGTCCAATTGCGGGTGCAGGACTTGAACCCTGCAAAGTGCAAAAACAACTCCAACTACAGGTGTAGGACTCCAACCTTATAAAGTTGAAGCAAACAAAAGCAAGGAGCAAGCAACAAACAAGTGAGCAACCACCAACAGGTCCAACTACAGGTGTAGGACCTCAACCTTGTAAAGTTGAACCAAACAACAACAAGAAGCAACCGACGAACCAACGAACCAATGAACAAGCAACAACCAATGAACCAATAAAGAATATATGTATCTTCAATGATGACTAAATTTCATTCCAAGCATAGAAGAAATATGAAACATATGATGACTATGCGAGTGGCGGTGGACAACAATATTTTCCAAATTCACTACAACATTGTATGGAAAAATTTAACGAAAAATGTATTGTGACATACCTATTTAAGTAAACATTTAAGGTTGTCAGGCTTGTTTAAGGGCCTCACACTATGTAAAAATTTAAGCTGTCAGGCCTATTCAAGTACCTCAAAAAGAGTGTCAATGCTCAAAATTTCCAGTATGTAAACATTTCAATAAAAATAGAAATAATAAAAAAATTAAAAAAGAGGGTAGATGCTCAAAACTTTCGATATGTAAACATTTCAATACAAATAAAAAAATTAAAAAAGAGTGTCGATGCTCAAAACTTTGGATATCTATGTTGAAATAATGTAACTGCGAAGAACATTCTTATTATTATTGGATTAAATCCCCATTGCAGATTAATCATGTCATTATTATTATTATTGTTATTGGATTAATCCCCATTGTGGATTAATCATGCCGGTAATTGTATAAGGACCAAATCCACTTTTGCGGATTGGTCATTGGACAATTATAAAGGGCGGGATAAGAAGTCGGCCCCAACAGTTATTATGGAAGACCCAAAATTAATTAAAGGTGGGTTTACCCACCTAGAGTGAGAGGTCAGCCCTGCCAGTTGTGACCTTTCACACGTGCCAATCTTGTATAAATAAGAGGCTAGTGCCTCACTTCAAACACAAAACTCACTTGCTCATTCTCTTATGAGGCAAGCTGCAATTATCAGTTGAAGAGAGGGAGAAGAGTGGCACATCTCTTGGGGAGGACTATTTGTATTGGTTTGAGTTATCTCTTGAACATTGTCATTCAGATAGTCAAATTTGGAAGTGTTTATCACATTATGATGACATGATATTCATGTAACATTGCGACAATGAAGCTATGTTGATGACATTATGATAACGAGGCTATGTTTGTCAGATTGCGACAAGAAGATATTTTCATCACAATATGATGACATGATATTTGCATGACATTGAAATGACAGGGCTATGTTCATCACATTCTATCGACAGTATATTAGTTGTCACATATTGATGACGATGGGGATATTGGAACAAGGGTTTAGGTTCATCAGATTGAAATGACAGGTCATTTAAGTAAAAAATGGCAATGTGATGAACATAAATATCGTATGTTCATTGTATGTCGAATGGCCATGTGATGAAAATAATACATTAATTTACAATGATCATGCTTGACTATGGTTGCCAATGATCATGGCTAACTTTGGTAGAAATTTGTTGATTTTGGGAAGGAGCGGTTCACTTTGGTTGACATGGTTAATTATGGTTGACCATGGCCATGGTTAACTTCCATAGACCTTCACCATGGTTAACTTTCCTAGACCTTCACTATGGTTGACGTTCACTATGGATGACCTTCACTATGGTTGACCTTGGTTGACCATGACCATGGTTGACTGTGGTTGACTATGGTTGAMAATGTTTAACGATGTTTGACAGTTGTTATCCATAGGAGACCACGGCTCGCCATGGCCATAGTTGACCAAGACTACGGATGACATTCAGATAGTGAAATTTGGAAGTGTTTGTCACATTATGATGACATGATATTCGTGTAACATTATGACGATGAAGTTACATTGATGAAATTGTGATGGCGAGGCAATGTTCGTCATATTGTGACAATATGGTTATTTTTGTGACATTGCAAGGGAGGGGATAAGTTCGTCAGATTGCGACGACAATATATTTGCATCACAATATGATGATAGGATATTTGCGACACATTGAAATGATGGGGCTATGTGATGCAGGGGCATCTCAAGTGAGCCAACGCGGAGATAAAGGACAGCTGGAAAAGCACCCAACGCAAATTTTGAAATATCTTGAATCATTAATGAATCCATCAAGTGGAGGCACACTTGTAATATTCTAAACGAACCTTGAGCGATACGCTCTTGTCCTTAGTAGGTAGAAGGCATTTATGGTAGTTAATGAAAGTAGATAGAATTTAATTCTAGATTAGATAGTTTAGAATGGGAGAGGGAAACATGATATAGACACCCTCATTATGTATTGTAACATAGAATAGAATAGAACAGATAGAATGAGATTATGCCAATTGAGAGCATATAGCATAGAAGAGAAGAAGCAGAGAGCTGTGTAGCCGAATTCCATGTACAAAAGTTCTGGATTAATATAAGAAGGCTTTGATTCAAACTCATGGTGTTCAAATATTCTCTGTGTATGCATTTTGAATGTTATTCTCATGAATGTTTTACTCTATCATGCAATTGCTTTTATGCTATGTATGAATGATTTCTTGTTAAATGTTTGAAATCTGAGAGAGAGAGAGTAAGGGAAATGAGTTTAAATTGTTTCTCTATCTGAGAAAGAGTTCCTGCAAGAAGTGCAGTCAAATTGTACGCAAGGAGTGCATTGACAAAGGGTTCAGAGGTTTTTCTTTGAAAGCTCAGGACAAATAGGTTTTTTTCTCATTCTCTTAGAAGTGCAGTTGGTCACAAGAGCCATGCAAGGTGTGCGCAGGCCGAGTCGAGGTTCAAGTTTGATAACTTGAATAATTTGTTGAGAGACTGTTGCTGCAGGAGTGCGCAGAGTCAAAGGGATTTCAACACTTGAAGGTGTTTGAAGGTCTGCCACAAAGAGTGTGAGTAGGAGTTTTTTGAAAGACTTGAAGTCGTGGGAAGCTCAGAAGGATATGAACCTTCGAAGGGGTCGAAGGAAGGCAAGAGGCCAAGTACCTTAAAATTTTGAAGGAAGGTGTAGCGAAGTCGACTGCAGGAGGACAAGTTCTGCAGAGAGAGAGAGAGAGAGAGATACTTTGTTTAGTTTGTGCAGAAGTTCTCAAGGGAAGAACAGACGGTCATAATTCTCTGTGGAGAATTCACGAAGTCCTAAGAGCCGTTAGATCTCACGGAGGAGTAGGGGAGTTACAACAAGTATTCCCAAGGGTTTAAGCTCAGGAGAGGTAGAACCATAGAATCAATTCAATAAGATTCGTGAGATTTACTCGTGGATTTCTATTTCCGGGTCTTATAGATTGAAGTCTCGAAATTTGTGCAACAGGACTCGCGAAATCAAGAACTGCGAAGTCCCAAGGGAGAAAGGATTATGTGGGCCACAAAATCAGCAGGGTGTACAGGTGGTGCACTATCGACACGGGAGTCAAACTCCGTTGACCATTTTGGGGTTTCGTGGGGTGAAGACCAGAATTCTTTGCATTAGGATTCGTGAAATCGCAAAGTCCGAAATCCCAACAGAATGAGGGGTTGTTGAAAAGTCAAAGCTTGCGATTGCATCGGAGTTTCGATAAATCGAGTTTTAGGGATTGAGGGGATGAGTTGATTGACATCGCAACCGCCGAAATCGCGACAAGAAGAAATATGAAATTAGCAAGGAAAATATCAAGCATTAACTGTTTTTGGGTTTTGGGGATTTGAGAGACAAGACGCTTGACCACTGGATTCGCGGATGTGCGAAGTCTGATCTCCCAAAGTATAAGGGGGGAATTTCTCGAAGTTAATTGTGGGTGACTATTTCCCGAAAGGGAAATAGAGGAGCCATTTCCGAAAGCTCTTCGGGCCAATGTAGGAAGAAAGATCTAGTGTACGTGACCTTCCGACCTACGGGTTGAGGAGGGCTTGCGTCAGGTTTGGTATCAGAACACATAAAGGTTATTTGCTTTATGTAACAAGGAAAAAGAGAATTCACCATGCCGCCGAGGAGAAGGGACAGGCAAACACCCGATCCACCAGAGGAGAGGGAAATACCGAGAAGAAGGGGTAGGCAGATGCCTGATCCAGCCATGGAAAAAGAAATGTGTGATTTACATGCGAGACTTGAAGACATGGAGATAGCACAAAGATGTACAGTCGGTGCTGAGGATCTTAGTGATTCCAAAAGTGAAATTGAGGCTGAAGAAGAAGAATTTGCAAACAGAGATGTAGCAAACAAACGCTTGATTAGGGCTATTGCAAGAATGGGTGCAAGATAGAAAATGAAAATTCCAATTTGTGAGGGAAATCTGGATGTAGAGGAGCTTCTAGAATGGATTAGAGGTCTGGACACATATTTTGACTATGAAGATGTCGAAGAGGACAAGAAGGTCAAACATGTTGTCACAAGATTGAAGGGACATGTAGCATTGTGGTGGGATGAACTACAAGCTAACAGAAGCTGCAAAGGAAAGCATAAGATCAAGAATTGGTACATAATGATTGCAAAGATGAAGGCGAAATTCATCCCCAGAGATTACCAAATTACTCTGTTTTGAAGAATGCAAAACTTGAGACAGAAGATGATGACACTGAAAGAATATACTGAAGAATTCTATAGGCTGAACATCAGGGCAGGTCATCGGGAGAGCGATGATGAAAAGGTTTCCAGATATATGAATGGCCTAAGATACAACATTCAAGATGATATGAGCATGGTAGCCATCCGAACAGTTGAAGCTGCTTATCAAATAGCTCTAAAAGCTGATCGAAAATAGGGTCAAAGAGGCCAAGGCAGAAGTCAGCCTAAGGGAAAATCAGTTGCCCATGATAAGAATCAAAAACCCAAGGAGGAATGGAAGAAACCTCAGACTCGAACTGAGAGAGGTGGAAGCTCACAACAAGGGAAATATGTTGAACAAAGAGGGAAGCATACCGAACAGAGAGGGGATTATGCTGATAATAATATTTTTCCTCGTACCAGAGGTAGAGGAAGAGGAAGAGGTGGAGTAATAACATGCTTCACATGTGGAAAGAATCGGCACAAGTCTTATGAGTGTCCAGACAAAAAGAAATAAGGTGGAGAGAATCACATCGCCGAAGCACAGAGGCAGAATATTGAGGAAGAAGATGCTAAAGGCGGAAGATCACCGATGATGCGAAAAGCTCTTTTGACACTAGAAAAGGAGGTGGAGAGTTCAGTCCAAAGAAATAGACTTTTCCAGACTTCTTGCAAGACCAAGGACATGGTATGCAAGGTCATTGTGGATAGTGGTAGCATAGATAATCTCGCTTCTATAGAGATGGTAGAAAAGCTGGAGCTGGAGACGATTGATCATCCAAGCCCATACAGAGTTTCGTGGCTACAAAAAGGACATCAGGTAACTGTCACTAAACAATGTTTAGTTGAATTTAAGATAGGAGGATATAATGATAAGATACTTTGTGATGTCATTCCCATGGATGTTTGTCATCTATTGCTGGGTAGACCATGGCAATATGAAAGGAATGTGATTCATGATGGGAGAATGAACACATACACCCTAGAGAAGAACGGGAGAACTCACATGTTGCTTCCAATCAAGCATAAGGAGGTGAAACTAGAAGTAAGTAACACTATACTTCTCATGAGTGGGAAGGAACTTCTTACAGAGGTTAAGAAGAAGGAGGAACCACAATTCATTGTGGTCAGGAAGCCTAGAATTGTTTTGACTAGCACAAGAGTGGATGATTTACCAGAAGAGGTTCAGGAACTACTGGAAGAGTTCACTGACATAGTGGTGGATGAACTACCTCATTCATTGCCAATGATTAGAAGTGTGAGTCATCATATTGATCTCATACCAGGAGCCAGTTTTCCAAACAAAGTCGCATACAGATTGACACCGCAAGAGAATGAAGAGGTCAAAAGACAAGTCCAATATTTGTTGGACAAAGGATCGGTCTGGGAAAGCTTGAGTCTGTGTGTTGTTCCAACAATACTTAGTCCAAAGAAAGATGGATATTGAAGGATGTGTACTAACTCGAGGGTGATCAACAAGATAACCATCAGGTAAAGATTTCCATTGCCAAGGATGGATGATCTGATGGATTGCTTGAGTGAAGAAAAATTCTTTTAAAAGATTGATTTGAAAAGCAATTATCATCAAATCCGCATGAGAGAAGGTGACGAATGGAAGACAACATTCAAAACCAACGAAGGGTTGTATGAATGTCTTGTTATGCCATTTGGGTTAACAAATTCACCGATTACCTTCATGAGATTGATGAACAAAGTCCTAAGGGAGTTCATCGGAAAATTTGTTATCGTATATTTGGATGACATACTGGTTTTCAGTAAAACAGTGGCAAAGCATCTGAAACATTTGGCTACAGTGATGGAGAGGTTACAGTAGGAGAAGTTGTTGATAAATATGAAGAAGTCCTCATTCATGAAGATAGAGCTCATTTATCTAGGATTTGTTATTTCTGCAGATAAATTGAAGATGGATCCAGATAAAGTGGAAGTGATTAAGAATTGGCCATCACTGAAGAATACCTTTGAGGTGAGAAGTTTTCACGGATTGACTAGTTTCTACTGAAAATTCATTAGGAATTTCAGTGGAATTAGTTCACCGATGATGGATACAGTGAAGAAAAGACACAAATATTTTCACTGGACAGAAGAGGCTGAGAAGAGTTTTAATCTGTTGAAGAGGAAGATTACGGAACAACCAATTTTGGTGTTGCCGGATTTCCAAAGGACATTTCAAGTGAAATGCGATGCAAGTGGATTTGCAATAGGGGCAATCTTGAGTCAAGAAGACAGGCTGATAGAACACTTAAGTGAGAAGCTGAATGAAGCGAAGGTGAAATACTACACGTATGATAAGGAGTTTTATGCTATTATTCAGGCATTAAATAAATGGAGACATTACTTGATCTTGAAAGAGTTTGTCGTATACAGTGACAATCATGCATTGCAGTTTGTGACTCAATAGGAAAATTTGAATTAGAGACATGTTAAATGGGTTGAATATATGCATAATTTTACTTTTGTAATTAAACATATTTCTGGTACTACTAACAAAGTTGTTGATGTTTTGAGAAGGAAGTGTTTTCTATTGCAGTAGTTCAAAGTCAAAACATTGGGTTTTGATGATCTCAGGGACATGTACAAGGATGACTTAGATTTTAAGGAGGCATATGAAGCAATTGAGAATCCAATTCTCGCGGATAGAAGCAAATGGATAGAATACATGATCCGGGAAGGATTACTGTTTAAAGGTAATCAACTTTGTATTCCAAAATGCTCCATGAGAGAGAATTTGCTGAAAGAGAAACACAGTGGAGGATTGGCCAGGCACTTTGGTCACGACAAGATGTTTGTAAAATTGAATGAGTAATATTTTTGGCCGAGAATGCGAGAAGATGTCAAGAGATTCATGGACAAATGCAAAATATGCTAGCATTCGAAGGGAAAGAGACAAAATGCAGGATTTTATGAACCATTTCCAATACCTGAGAGGCTGTGGGATGCAGTCAGCATGGATTTCATATTGGGGTTGCCAAGAACACAAAGAGGTTTTGACTCAATCTTTGTGGTGGTGGATAGATTTTCCAAGATGGCACACTTCATTCCATGTCAGAAGACTAGTGACGCAACTCACATTGCGAATCTGTTTTTCAAAGAAGTCATTTGACTTCACATCTTACCAAGGGGCATAGTTTTGGATCAAGACACTAAGTTCATAGGACACTTCTGGAGGACCTTATGGAAGAAGCTGGGAACTAAATTGTCGTTTAGTTTAGCTTATCATCCTCAGACGGATGGACAGACAAAATTGGTGAACAGAAGTCTAGGAGACTTCCTGAGAAGCCTGGTGACAGAACACCACAGCTAGTGGGACAACATATTACCTAAGGCGGAGTTTGCTTATCAAGACTTAGTTAACAGAAGCACGGGGCAGAGTCTATTTTAGATTTTTTATGGCATGCAACCGAGAGGAATTTCTGAGTTAAGGGATTCATAACAGATTGCAACAAGGAGCACTAGTGCAGAAGATTTCGCAGAGGCGATGAAGGAACTTCACAGCTAGGTGAAGGAGAGATTACAGAGTTCGAGCCAGGAATATAAGCGCAGAGCATATCAACACATGAGACAACTTCAATTTGAGGTTGGTGATTTGATTCTGGCACAATTGAGAAAGGAAAGGTTCTCGAGAGGAATATATAATAAACTGAAGATGAAGAAAATCAGACCATGTAAGGTCTTACAGAAATTTGGGGCAAATGCTTATGAGATTGAATTACCCGATGGGATCATAATTTCTTCGATATTCAATATCTCAGATTTGTATCCATATAAAGCTAAGAAAACAGGGACAGGAAATGAAGAGCTAGAGGTCTAGTGGACAAAGCAGATGCCAGTTGCAGAAAATCTGCAGATGGAGCGCATACTGGACAAAAGGGTCGGCAAGAAGACCAGGTGAAAGCAATACTTTGAATATTTGGTCAAGTGGAAGGGCCATCCAGTTGAATATGCCAGCTAGGCGAACGAAGCAGAGATCCAGATGCATGAGCACACCGTACACGAGCTCATGGACAGGAGCCCATGAAAATTTTCAAGCAAGGGAGTATGATGCAGGAGCATCTCAAGCGAGCCAACGCGGAGATAAAGGACAGCTGGAAAAGCACCCAGTGAAAATTTTTAGTTATCTTGAATCATTAATGAAGCCATCAAGTGGAGGCACAGTTGTAATATTGTAAACAGACCTTGAGCGATCCGCTCTCATCCTTAGTAGGTAGAAGGCATTTATGGTAGTTAATGCAAGTAGATAGAATTTAATTCTAGATTAGACAGTTTAGAATGGGAGAGGGAAACGAGATATAGACACCCTCATTGTGTATTGTAACATATAATAGAATAGAACAGATAGAATGAGATTATGCCAATTGAGAGAATAGAGCATAGAAGAGAAGAAGAGAGTTGTGTAGCTGAATTCCATGTACAAAAGTTCTGGATTAATACAAGAAGGCTTTGATTCAGACTCATGGTGTTCAAATATTCTCTGTGTATGCATTTTGAATGTTATGCTCATGAATGTTTTACTCTTTCTGTCAGGCAATTGATTTTATGCTATGTAGGAACGATTTCTTGTTAAATGTTTGAAATCTGAGAGAGAGAGAGTAAGGGAAATGAGTTTCAATTGTTTCTCTATCTAAGCAAGAGTTCCTACAAGAAGTGCAGCTGAATTGTCCACAAGGAGTGCAATGACAAAGGGTTCAGAGGTTTGTCTTTGAAAGCTCAAGAAATATAGCTTTTGTTCTCATTCTCTTAGAAGTGCAGTTAGGCACAGGAGCCGTGCAAGGTGTGCACAGGCCGAGTCGAGGTTCAGGTTTGGTAACTTGAATGATTTTTTCAGAGACTATTGCTACAAGAGTGTGCAGAGTCAAAGGGAGTTCAACACTTGAAGGTTTTTGAAGGTCTGCCGCAAAGAGTGCGAGCAGGAGTTTTCTGAAAGACTTGAGGTTGTGGGAAGCTCAGAGGGATCTGAACCTTCGAAGGGTTCGAAGGAAGGCAAGACGCCAAGTACCTTGAAATTTTGAAGGAAGGCGTAGCGACGTCGACCGTAGGAGGACAAGTTCCACAG
>ML795423.1:120472-137592 GCA_009831015.1 Picea engelmannii
GATGATTAACACCTTTACCTTATTGAGAGTTCAAAAAAAAAAAATAAAAAAAAAAATAAAAGGGGGGAAAACTTAAAAGAAATAGGATTTAGGGTTTTTGATGAAAAACCTAAAAGGGGATTAGGTCAAAAAGAGTATAAAAGAAAGGAGATGGGGGAAAACAAAGAGATCTTCTATGAGGTATTGTTATGCTGCCAAAATGGCAAGCTGGACTGATTGCTTGTGAGGAGTTGGGGATTTTCTCAGCTGATTGAGTGGTAGCTCCACCTTGGAGGCGAGCTGGGAAGCTAGGTTACTGTCTGGACTGTGTGTGGCCCCTTTGCGACTCGGGGGGCTAAGGGGGAAGCAGAGTACCCCTAGCGTTTGGCTGGGAGGTACCCGTGAGTCCTCTACGGTCGGCACAGAGCAAGAGCGACACGACAGGAGGACAACACTCGAGGACGGTGCTGAGGCAATGGTATGATCTTTAAATTTGTAGATAGACTGCATGGTAATGGCGTTGTGAAGTTTATGAAGGGATTGCGTAAAATTTTATTTATTGCTCTAGACGGTGAAATTTTTATTTTATGTTCTGGATTGTGTAGTTTTTACTATTCCTCATTCTGGACTGTTCAAAAAAAATATTTACTGTTCCTAATTCTTGACTGTGTAAATTTCTATTATTTATTGTCCTGGACCGTGGAAATTATTATATTAAATGTTGCACATTCTCTGCGTATAGGTGGTACTTCCCTGCGTGTTCATAGTTCAAAACCACAACATTTTTTGGGGTGAAATACCCTACGTTTGGGTTCCAATCTCCTACGCTTTAATAGTTTAATTCCACTGTGTTTTGGGTGAAACTTCCCTGTGTTGTTGGTTTTACTTTCCTTGAATTTTCATTTTTTTCCTCTCTGAGTATGTGGCTATGGTCTTCGTGTAGTTTATGGAGTTTTTAGGTTAATGGTTGTGCGTATGGCGTCCTTCCCAGTGGGCATTCTAGATAAAGGGTTTTGAACTGAATGGTTCTGGCAATAAATAGACAAATCACGATCTGGTACAAAATTGACATTTCTGGTTAAGAAACTTCGATCTAGTATTGGTCTGTCTGAAAATAGATGAATGTTCGAGTTGGTAGTTTATTGCACGTCTCTTCTGCGTTTTCTTTTTTAGTTTTACCTTCAACCTGTCACTCCGCGGTTGGGGTGGTTACCCAGGGTTCCCTTAGCATTTCAGGACACCCTGCAACACCACGATTATACTGTTAACCCTGCCCAGTGTTGTCAAGTAGAACCCCTCTTTATAAACTTTTGTATTGTAATTATTATCGCGCCAGCTCTGCTCACCATTCGTTCTGTTCTGAGATTTAATCGACCTGCTGTGTATCGTCTTTGGGCCAGCGTATCAATTCTTTTTGCTGGGTGGGTGCCTGCGTGTGAGGTGGCGCTGTTCTGGAGGCATGCATGCCCATACCACCACTGTCGCCTCCTTCTAAGTCGCCTTGGTCATAACCTGTATTTCCCAACCGCTCCTTATTGACAGCTGGTTCTGGGGACGGTCAGAACAACGGAACTGCCATTGGGACAGTGCACCATTACTGAGGCGTAGACGGCTCGGGATACACGCGTCTCGCTCCGATTTAGGAGGGAATCCTGATATTTGTTTCCTTTATAATACCTCTTCCTGTATCGTTAGTTTTGGCACTTGTAATCCATTTCCCTCATTATGATATTGCGTTGTATTCTGCCGGCGTAGTTACTGGATTTCTGTTGCTTACATTAAATGGTAAACGTAGGGTTATTACTTTATCTACTTTTGTTATCATGGTTTAAGCCTTTATTCATTGTGTTCCAAGTTGTTTTTCCTTAAATAAATTAATCAGCCATAGATACTCTTTACCTTTCTTGTGCGTACAATGACTGTTACTTTCCCTCGTGCATACCTTGTATTATGTTATGTATACTGCCTATCACTTGAAAATCTATCCATCAAATGTAACTGAGTGCGCACCAGTCTTATGATCAAGATCATTTATTAAATTCATGTGGTTTAACTTTAGAGGACACAACGGAGGTGAGATTCTTTATTTCAACCAAGGTTCTTCCAAGGATATTTATACATAGATATTATTACATTAGAATTTGTTAAAGAATTGTTCTCATTTTATTTAATGCAGTTTGGATTTAGTGTTATAAAAGAGAATTCCTTCTACCACCCAGTTTACGATATGTTCCCATTGAATTTAAATTTCATGGCCACCTCGACTATTTGTGACAATGTTCGGTAATGAAGGGCCTTTATTTAGTTCAAGTTACACTGTTGGGAAACTTACTAGAAACCGATTTACAATATGTATTTCCTTTGGTTTTAATTATTATGTTAAATATCGAGTTTTATTATTTACAATGTTGTGTAAGGAAAACCCATTCTTAGTTTAAGTTACCATGCTATTCAATTTATAAAAGTAAGTAAATGGTCATATATGGACTTTACTTTCCACACTAGAGTAGTGGTTGGAACATAAGGTCAGAATTTATTGTTTCAAGCAATAATATTTAGGAGGACCGGGTTATTTTTATAGTTGAATTAATGAAATGCTTGTTTAGCATATGCTATTTACCAAGTTTAAACTAGTGTTCTATAAAATGTCTTCATAACCAAAACGGTTGTTTAAAATTCTTTGTTAATAAAAACATGTTTTAATGTAATAATGCGTACATGAAATCTTATGCATGATTGTACCTTTTATGAAATCTTATGCATGATAGAGAGTTATGCCAATCATTGATAAAAAAGTTTTATGGGCATCACTTCATAGCAAGGATATTACCATTCTTATTGTTAGAGATAGCTTACCATTATATTGTTCCTCGAACTGGTACCAGGAGATGTTACGACTTAATAACGGGAGGGTTGAGATTAATTAGATTTACCTGATGCTAAGGGTAATCGTCGGATAATGAAGTCAATTGGAGTAGTTGGTCGGTATTCCATCATTGTTGAGTCATAGACGATTCCTGGTCTTAAGGTTGTTGGGTCGTTGACTAAGCCCTTTTGTCTTGCGTCGCCGTAGAGGACGTAGTAGCTCTCGGTTTTTGGGGTTGTGCTCCGTTGTTTTAAATTTCATTACTTGGTCTGCTTGTGTCGGGCGGGATATAGACACCTCCATGTAGCCTTAGTATATAGGTCTGTGTGTGATTTTTCTGTGTAAAGAATCGAGTGCTGTATCAAGAGTCTCGGGCCCTTTAAAGGCAGGGTTTCCACTCTTGCGACACATCTGAGGGGATCACTAGTTTCTGCCTGAGCAGTGGGCCAGGAGCCTATCTGACCTTCTCTCTCTCAGGAGCAGAGAACTAAGATTAAATGCCCTGCTTTCCTGTGCAGAATAGTAAGACCTACTACTATGGATTCTTCCCTCTGTGTTCATACTGTGCATAACCCAGTATGTCGGTAAATGTTGCATAGTGCACCTTATGTCCTAGGTCGTTATTGTCGCAGTACTGTTGTGCACCCTTGTCTTCTTTTGGTAATCTTTGTGGTTGCGTCTTTTTGGTTGTTGGGGGGGGGCGACATAGAGTCAAGTGTGTCTGTTACTTCTACACGTGCACACACCTTAACAAAAAAAAAAATTCACCTGTTAAAGAGTCGTTGTCGTAATAAGGAGGATGTTACATAAACTTAGATAGAAAAGATAACAATTACTCCTCCAACCACCTAAATGAAAGCTAATTGATATTCACTCATTTCTTACTGAAAAAACTTCATGATATTTTAAAAAACTTAACAAACATTATTAAATTACAAACCCTACTTCATAATATCACAATACTTAACAAGATTAATACTTCCTTTCTTACTCATAAAACTTCATGACCTTCCAATAAAAACTTAATAAACATTATTAAATTACAAAATCTACCTCTTAATATCACAATACTTAACAAGATTATTAACGAACATTATTAAATTACAAACTAGGCCTAGTAATATCACAATACTTAAAAAGATTATTAAAAATGGCTTTTAAGATTTTTGTTGGAATATGTTGAAGAAAAAGATATTAAAATTTGACAAAACTAAAAAAATTAGAGGAGTAGCTTTAGGTTATTAGAAAAATACTTTTTAATTAAAAAATACATGGATTTAGATTTAGAGACTTTCTTTGTTTGGAAGCATGATGCGTTGTGCCAAAGAAATCAATGATCACTAAAGATATACCAAGCACAACGATTATTTCAAAACAAAAGATCTCTATACACATCATTTAATGGAGGTTCTCTAGATCTCTATCCACGTCATTTAATGGAGGTTCTCGTTCACCCTGAGAATGTTTTCATTGTCAGCAAAAGCGTTCTGAAATTCCTTCTCTTATTTCATAGCCATCAAATAATCTTTCTCATGCCTGTGTATACTTGTTACTGAGTTTCAATCGAATGTATTAGAAGCACTTGTAGATGAACCATTGGTGTCAATAATGTGTGAGAGATGTTGGTGGTTCGTGCAAATGTTTTTTTGTGTGGCCAGCCAAATCAAAAGTCATTTTTCCACTTCCTAATTTATCAGAAAAATATTCATGGAACTCCCTTTGCATGTTTGGGTAGACCTCTTGTAATTTGGCATTTTGTTCATCAATGTTTCCTTCATTAGTTTTTATTCCAACAATAAATCTTTAGCACAATCAAACAACAATACAAGGTGATGCAGTCTCTCAAGGATTTCATATGAAACAAAATGAGCTTCTCGGTCCCTTTAACATCAAAATAACATTCACCAACCTATATAAATTCGGTCTCATTGTTGCCAGTGAGCGATTAACACAGGAGGTTCCAATATAAATTCGGGCTCATTGTTGCCAATGAGAGATTAACACTGGAGGTTCCAATATAAATTCTCTCTCATTATTGCTGGTGAGTGATTAACACTGGAGGTTCCAATCATATCGACACAAACTGGAAAGATCACCTTCTAATTTGAACGATTTCATAATCTCTTCCATCGGGTGTCTTTCAACATCTGTAGATTAGCCAAAACTCATTTCCTGTTGCCTTGTACTTGCCTCATTTCTATATTCTAATTTATATATGCCCTCTGAAGAGTGAAATAAACGACGAAGATACTGGCACTGGAAGATTCGACAATTTCGCCATAAATTCAGACAAATTTGGCACGATACATTCAGACTGTGATTATGTTTCTGTTGCTGTGTAAGATTTTGGCTGAGTGTGTATTCTGGTCACACAAATAGACGACTACTCATATCTGAGAATTTGAGTGACCAAGTGCAGTCAGGAGGAGCCCATGCGCGGTGCGTGATTCAATCTCTGCCACAAATAGACTGTTATTGCGCCACTGGTTATTGCCACATGCTTATTGCTAAACCGTCTGCTCTGTTCCGCTATATGTGTCGTATCTGTGCCACATGGAGATAGAATATGTACATCCGTACCATTTTTGTTGTATGGCCTGCTAACCCTGCCGTTCATATGTCGACAAGTGGCCTTCTCCAAGCCATAGATATGGGTCAAATCAAACGGTTGGAAAAAACCCATGTGGAACGATCTAACGGTAAAATCAGACGGTCATGAAGGAGCCCCGTGGCACAAATACAATGGCCAGATCCGACGGTCCATCAGGGCTCATATTTGTGGCCTGAACAATTCCATGTGTCGAGAGCAGGACAACTTGGTTGGGTGACCATACGATGAAAATAGTACGGATCCTACACCTTCTATCTTACGTGTCAAAAATCCAACGACTACAGAGATACGAATCCTACAGTCATCTCCACGGTGGCATGGGGAGGGCCGAATTCGAACTATAGGTGAATGTCGACAGAGAAGACTGTCCGAATGCAGACGATCCCATTGCGAATGCCACGGACGGAGGGCATAATGCGAATGCCACGACCATGAAGCAGGCTGCCAGATAGTCGGGTAGGTAGTGTAAAAGGTGCTTCATACAACAACTCCATTTGGAATCCTTCATTTGAAGAAAATAAGCCATCAAACCTAGTCCATGCAGACAATCCCAAAGTAGACGAAGCGCTCAACGGATATAAGACAGTGGACGTTGGCAAGCGTAGGAGACCATATTTCATAAGTACCCATTATCTCAATCATGCAGCGTTGAGAGATTCATGGAAAACTTCAGTGGTTTTGTTCGAGCATTTGTTGTGCATGTTGGAGAACGACGATCTAGAAGCCAATTAGAGGAAATGGCCCAATTTTGTGCTTGTAACTAATGGAGAAAGCACCGGTAATTTCTATGTTTTCTTTTTTTTGTGCATTAGATAGTTAGTGTTTCGAATCAACTCCATCTTTATCATTATATTATAGGTTGTGGATCAAAACCTCTTCTGAATTCAAAAAATACTCTACAAATTGATAGGATAATTGGGGTGACAAATGCGTTATAAAACGTTGATTCCAGGGATCGTTCCTCTGACTCATAGAATAATTGGGGTAATGAATATGTTATAAAATGCCGATTCCATGGATGGTACCTCTACCGTGCACATTACCTGTGCATATGGATGAAGTGACTTCATGAAATAAGGCTTTGAAAATGTCAATCATCGGATTGCCAATTCTCTTCAATAATTTTCCTTAGAGGAGATGTTCGAATCATTCGGGCAACATCTATAATTTACTGTGCACTCGAAAGCTAAAATAAAAGCTTCTTTTTGCTCTTTGGAATTGAAAAGTCTAACTGGTATTTGGAGTTTTGTGATGGAGGGAAAGGACCAATCCAGTTTGGTTCAAGCAATTCATTATAATTATGTATATGATATATGAATTTCATGTTATGGTTTACAATTTGTCTTGAGTTTTATTTTTTTAACTTTTATTCTTTAAATAATTTATTTAAATATTAAAAATAGTTTTCAAATTTAAATATGGTTTTCTATTATTATTATTTTTTTTTTTATATGAACTATGTTATATATTTTTTTATATTTACTATATTATTACTAATTAAAAAGCATAGATGTTATTTTAAAAGTTTTAATAAAATTAGAGATATTATATAAATTCAATTTTAATATTTTGTAAAAAAATTTAATATAAATATGGATTTAAATAGTTTTTTCATCATCCAATATAGAATAATTAATATAGAATAATTACATGGATATGTTATGTGTGGTTTACTTCAATCAAATTTGACTTGATCTAGTTCCTTAAGATGCCTTTCTTTCTCAACATTTTTTTGCTTAGTCAACGATCTACCCTATCATCACCTATCAAAATTGTGGCTACAATTTTGTGTTCCTACATCAATCCTCTCCATCAAGTTATACTCCAATAAATTTCCACAATTTTCTCTAGAGTCTTACAAAACTACTACGGATGACATTCAGAAAGTGAAATTTGGAAGTGTTTGTCACATTATGATGACATGATATTCGTGTAACATTGCGACGATGAAGTTATGTTGATGAAATTGCGATGGCGAGGAAATGTTCGTCATATTGTGACAATATGGTTATTTTTGTGACATTGCAAGGGAGGGGACAAGTTCGTAAAATTGTGACGACAAGATATTTGCATCACAATATGATGACAGGATATTTGCAACACATTGAAATGATGGGGCTATGTGATGCTGGATAATCTCAAGCGAGCCAGCGCGGAGATAAAGGACAGCTGGAAAAGCACCCAGCGCAAATTTTGAAATATCTTGAATCATTAATGAAGCCATCAAGTGGAGGCACACTTGTAATATTCTAAATGAACCTTGAGCGATCCGCTCTCATCCTTAGTAGGTAGAAGGCATTTATGGTAGTAAATGCAGGTAGATAGAATTTAATTCTAGATTAGAGAGTTTAGAATGGGAGAGGGAAACATGATATAGACACCCTCATTGTGTATTGTAACATAGAATAGAATAGAACAGATAGAATGAGATTATGCCAATTGAGAGCATAGAGCATAGAAGAGAAGAAGCAGAGAGCTGTGTAGCCGAATTCCATGTACAGAAGTTCTGGATTAATACAAGAAGGCTTTAATTCAGACTCATGGTGTTCAAATATTCTCTGTGTATGCATTTTGAATGTTATGCTCACGAATGTTTTACTCTTTCTGTCATGTAATTGCTTTTATGCTATGTATGAATGATTTCTTGTTAAATGTTTGAAATCTGAGAGAGAGAGAGTAAGGGAAATGAGTTTCAAATGTTTCTCTATCTGAGCAAGAGTTCCTGCAAGAAGTGCAGTCAAATTGTCCGCAAGGAGTGCATTGACAAAGTGTTCAGAGGTTTGTCTTTGAAAGCTCAGGACATATAGCTTTTGTTCTCATTCTCTCATAAGTGCAGTTGGGCACAAGAGCCATGCAAGGTGTGCGCAGGCCAAGTCGAGGTTCAGGTTTGGTAACTTGAATGATTTGTTGAGAGACTGTTGCTGTAGGAGTGCGCAGAGTCAAAGGGAGTTCAACACTTGAAGGTGTTTGAAGGTCTTCCACAAAGAGTGTGAGTAGGAGTTTTCTGAAAGAATTGAAGTCATGGGAAGCTTATAAGGATATGAACCTTCGAAGGGGTCGAAGGAAGGCAAGAGGCCAAGTACCTTAAAATTTTGAAGGAAGGCGTAGTGACGTCGACCACAGGAGGACAAGTTCTGTAGAGAGAGAGAGAGAGATACTTTGTTTAGTTCGTGTAGAAGTTCTCAAGGGAAGAACGAATGGTCATAATTCTCTATGGAGAATTTGCGAAGTCCTATGAGCCGTTAGATCCCACGGAGGAGCAGGAGAGTTACAACAAGTATTCCCAAGGGTTTAAGCTCAGGAGAGGTAGAACCGTAGACTCAATTCAATAAGAGCTGTGGGATTTACTCGTGGATTTCTATTTCGGGGTCTCATAGATTGAAGTCCCGAAATTTGTGCAACAGGACTCGCGAAATCAAGAACTGCGAAGTCCCAAGGGCGAAAGGATTATGTGGGCCACAGAATCAACAGGGTGGAAAGGTGGTGCACTATCAACACGGGAGTCAAACTCCATTGACCATTTCGGGGTTTCGTGGGGTGAAGACCTGAATTATTTTCATTAGGATTCGTGCAATCGCAAAGTCTGAAATCTCGATGGAATGAGGGGTTGTTGAAAAGTCAAAGCTTGCGAGTGCATCGGAGTTTCGGTAAATCAAGTTTCAGGGATTGAGGGGACGAGTTGATTAACATCGCAACCACCGAAATCACGACAAGAAGAAATAGGAAATTAGCAAGGAAAAGGTCAAGCATTGATTGTTTTTGGGTTTCGGGGATTTGAGAGACAAGACGCTTGACCACCGGATTCATGGAGGTGCGAAGTCCGATCTCCAGATGTATAAGGGGGAAATTTCTCGAAGTTAATTTTGGGTGCCTATTTCCCAAAAGGGAAATAGAGGAGCCATTTCAGAAATCTCTTCGGGCCAATGTAGGAAGAAAGATCCAGTGTACATGACCTTTCGACCTGTGGGTTGAGGAGGGGTTGCGTCAGGTTTGGTATCAAAGCACATAAAGGTTCTTTGCTTTATGTAACAATTCAAAAGAGAATTCACCATGCCGCCGAGGAGAAGGGACACGAAAACACCCGATCCACCAGAGGAGAGGGAAATATCGAGAAGAAGGGGTAGGCAGATGCCTGATCCAGCCATGGAAAAAGAAATGTGTGATTTACGTGCCAGACTTGAAGACATGGAGATAGCACAGAGATGTACAGTCGGTGCTGGGGATTTTAGTGATTCTGAAAGTGAAATTGAGGCTGAAGAAGAAGAAGTTGTAGCCGAAGATGTAACAAATGAACGCTTGATTAGGGCCATTGCAAGAATGGGTGCAAGAGAGAAATGGACATTCCAGTTTATGAGGGAAATCTAGATGCAGAGGAGCTTCTAGACTGGATTAGAGCTCTGGACACATATTTTGACTATGAAGATGTCGAAGAGGACAAGAAGGTCAAACATGTTGTCACAAGATTGAAGGGACATGCAACATTGTGGTGGGATGACCTACAAGATAACAGACGCTGCAAAGGCAAGCAGAAGATCAATAATTGGGACGTAATGATCGCAAAGTTGAAGGTGAAATTCATCCCCAGAGATTACCAAATTACTCTGTTTCGAAGAATGCAAAACTTGAGACAGAAGCTGATGACAGTGAAAGAATATACTGAAGAATTCTATAGGCTGAACATCAGGGCAGGTCATCGAGAGAGCGATAATGAAAAGGTTTCCAAATATATGAATGGCCTAAGATATGACATTCAAGACGAGATGAGCATGGTAACCATATGAACGGTGGAAGATGCTTATCAAATGGCTCTAAAAGCTGACCGAAGATAGGGTTAAAGAGGCCAAGGCAAAAGTCAGCCTAAGGGAAAATTAGTTGCCCAGGATAAGAATCAGAAACCCAAGGAGGAGTGGAAGAAACCTCAGACTCGAACTGAGAGAGGTGGAAGCTCACATCAAGTGTAATATGTTGAACAGAGAGGGCAACATACCGAACAGAGAGGGGATTATGCTGATAATAATATTTTTCCTCGTACCAGAGGTAGAGGAAGAGGAAGAGGTGGAGTAATAACATGCTTCACATGTGGAAAGAATGGGCACAAGTCTTACGAGTTCCCAGACAAAAAGAAATAAGGTGGAGAGACTCACATTGCCAAAGCACGAAGGTAGAATATTGAGGCAGAAGATGATGAAGGCGGAAGATCGCTGATGATGCGAAAATATCTTTTGACACCAGAAAAGGAGGTGGAGAGTTTAGTCCAAAGAAACAGAATTTTACGGACTGCTTGCAAGACCAAGGATAGGGTATGCAAGGTCATTGTGGACAATTGTAACATAGATAATCTCGTTTCTATAGAGATGGTAGAAAAGCTAGAGCTGGAGACGATTGATCATCCAAGCCCATACAGAGTTTCGTGGCTACAAAAAGGACATCAAGTAACTGTCACTAAACAATGTTTAGTTGAATTTAATATAGGAGGATATAATGATAAGATACTTTGTGATGTCATTCCCATGGATGTTTGTCATCTATTGCTGGGTAGACCATGGCAATATGACAGGAATGTGATTCATGATGGGAGAATGAACACATACACCCTAGAGAAGAATGGGATAACTCACATGTTTCTTTCGATCAAGCATAAGGAGGTGAAACCGGAAGTAAGTAACACTATACTTCTCATGAGTGGGAAGGAACTTATTACAGAGGTTAAGAAGAAGGAGGAACCACAATTCATTGTGGTCAGGAAACCTAGAATTGTTTTGACCAACACAAGAGTGGATGATTTACCAGAAGAGGTTCAGGAACTACTGGAAGAGTTCACTGACATAGTAGTGGATGAAATACCTCATTCATTGCCACTGATTAGAAGTGTGATTCATCATATTGATCTCATACCAGGAGCCAGTTTGCCAAACAAAGTTGCGTACAGATTGACGCCGCAAGAGAATGAAGAGGTCAAAAGAAAAGTCCAAGATTTCTTAGACGAAGGATTGGTCAGGGAAAGCTTGAGTTTGTGTGTTGTTCCAACAATACTCAGTCCGAAGAAATATGGAGATTGAAGGATGTGTACTGACTCGAGGGTGATCAACAAGATAACCATCAGGTACATATTTCCATTGCCAAGGATGGATGATCTGATGGATTGATTGAGTGAAGAAAAATTCTTTTCAAAGATTGATTTGAAAAGTGGTTATCATCAAATCCGTAGGAGAGGAGGTGACGAATGGAAGACAACATTCAAAACCAATGAAGGGTTGTATGAATGGTTTGTTATGATGTTTGGGTTAACAAACGCGTTGATTACCTTCATGAGATTGATGAACGAAGTCCTAAGGGAGTTAATCAGAAAATTTGTTATTGTATATTTGGATGACATACTGGTTTTCAGTAAAATAGTAGCAGAGCATCTGAAACATTTGGCTACAGTGATGGAGAGGTTACAGTAGGAGAAGTTGTTGATAAATATGAAGAAGTCCTCATTCATGAAGATAGAGCTCATTTATCTGGGATTTGTTATTTCTGCAGATAAATTGAAGGTGGATCTGGATAAAGTGGAAGTGATTAAGAATTGGCCATCACTGAAGAATACCTTTGAGGTGAGAAGTTTTCATGGATTGGCTACTTTCTACCGAAAATTCATTAGGAATTTCAGTGGAATTAGTGCACGGATGATGGATACAGTGAAGAAAAGACACAAATCTTTTCATTGGACAGAAGAGGCTGAGAAGAGTTTTAATCTGTTGAAGAGGAAGATTACGGAACAACCTATTTTGGTGTTGCCGTATTTCCAAAGGACATTTCAAGTGAAATGCGATGCAAGTGGATTTGCAATAGGGGCAGTCTTGAGTCAAGAAGACATGCCGATAGAAGACTTTAGCGATAATCTTAATGAAGCGAAGGTGAAATACTCCACGTATGATAAGGAGTTTTATGCTATTATTCAGGCATTAAAGAAATGGAGACATTACTTGATCTTGAAAGAGTTTGTCTTATACAGTGACAATCATGCATTGCAGTTTGTGACTCAACAGGAAAAGTTGAATTAGAGACATGTTAAATGGGTTGAATATATGCATAATTTTACTTTTGTAATTAAGCATATTTCTGGTACTACTAACAAAGTTGTTGATGCTTTGAGAAGGAAGTGTTTGCTATTACAGGAGTTCAAAGTCAAAACATTGGGTTTTGATGATCTCAGGGACATGTACAAGGATGACTTAGATTTTAAGGAGGCGTATGAAGCAACTGAGAATCCAATTCTCGGGGATAGAAGCAAATGGACAAAATACATGATCCAAGAAGGATTACTATTTAAAGGTAATTAGCTTTGTATTCCAAAATGCTCCATGAGAGAGAATTTGCTGAAAGAGAAACACAATGGAGGATTGGCCGGGCATTTTGGTCATGACAAGACGTTTGCAAAATTGAATGAGTCATATTTTTGGTAGAGAATGTGAGCAGACGTCAAGAGATTCATGGACAAATGCAGAATATGCCAGGATTCAAGGGGAAAGAGACAAAATGCAGGATTTTATGAACCATTTCCAATACCTGAGAGGCCGTGGGATGCAGTCAACATGGATTTCATATTGGGGTTGCCAATAACACAAAGAGGTTTTGACTCAATCTTTGTGGTGGTGGATAGATTTTCCAATATGGCACACTTCATTCGATGTCAGAAGACCAGTGACGCAACTCACATTGTGAATCTGTTTTTCAAGGAAGTCATTTGACTTCACAGCTTACCAAGGAGCATAGTTTCGGATCAAGACACTAAGTTCATAGGACACTTCTGGAGGACCTTATGGAAGAAGCTGGGAACTAACTTGTCATTTAGTTCAACTTATCATCCTTAGACTGATGGATAGACATAAGTGGTGAACAAAAGTCTAGGAGACTTCCTGAGAAGCCTGGTGACAGAACACCACAGCCAGTGGGACAACATATTACCACAGGCAGAGTTTGCTTATAACGACTCAGTTAACAGAAGCACGGGATAGAGTCTGTTTTAGATTGTTTATGGCATGGATCCGAGAGGAATTTCTGAGTTAAGGGATTCAGAATAGATTGCAGCAAGGAGCGCTACTGTAGAACATTTCGCAGAGGTGATGAAGGAACTTCACAGCCAGGTGAAGGAGCAATTACAAAGTTCGAGCTAGGAATATAAGTGCAGAGCAGATCAACACAAGAGACAACTTCAATTTGAGGTTGGTGATTTGATTCTAGCACAATTGAGAAAGGAAAGGTTCCCGAGAGGAACATATAATAAACTGAAGATGAAGAAAATCAGAGCATATAAGGTCTTAAAGAAATTTGGGGCGAATGCTTATGAGACTGAATTACCCGATGGGATCAGAATTTCTCCAATATTCAATATCTCATATTTGTATCCATATAAAGCTAAGGAAACAGGGACAGGAAATGAATAGCTAGAGGTCCAGTGGACAAAGTAGATGCCAGTTGCAGAAAAGTTGCAAATGGAGCACATACTGGACAAAAGTGTCGGCAAGAAGACCAGGAGAAAGCAATACTTTGAATATTTGGTCAAGTGGAAGGGCTATCCAGTTGAATATGCTAGCTAGGAGAATGAAGCAGAGATCTAGAGGCATGGGCACACCGTACACGAGCTCATGGACAGGAGCCCATGAAAATTTTCAAGCAAGGGAGTATGATGCATGAGCATCTCAAGCGAGCCAGCGGGGAGATAAAGGACAACTGGAAGAGTGCCTAGCGCAAATTTTGAAATATCTTGAATCATTAATGAAGCCATCAAGTGGAGGCACACTTGTAATATTGTAAACAGACCTTGAGTGACCCGCTCTTGTCCTTAGTAGGTAGAAGGCATTTATGGTAGTTAATGCAAGTAGATAGAATTTAATTCTAGATTAGACAGTTTAGAATGGGAGAGGGAAACGAGATATAGACACCCTCATTGTGTATTGTAACATAGAATAGAATAGAATAGAGAGAATGAGATTATGCCAATTGAGAGAATAGAGCATAGAAGAGAAGAAACAGAGAGTTGTGTATCCGAATTCCATGTACATAAGTTCTGGATCAATACAAGAAGGCTTTGATTCAGACTCATGGTGTTCAAATATTCTCTGTGTATGCATTTTGAATGTTATGCTCATGAATGTTTTACTCTTTCTGTCATGCAATTGCTTTTATGCTATGTATGAACGATTTCTTGTTAAATGTTGAAATCTGAGAGAGAGAGAGAGTAAGGGAAATGAGTTTGAATTGTTTCTCTATCTAAGCAAGAGTTCTTGCAAGAAGTGCAGTTGAATTGTCCACAAGGAGTGCATTGACAAAGGGTTCAGAGGTTTGTCTTTGAAAGCTCAGGAAAGATAACTTTTCTCATTCTCTCAGAAGTGCAGTTGGGCACAGGAGCCGTGCAAGGTGTGCACAGGCCGAGTCGAGGTTCAAGTTTGGTAACTTGAATGATTTGTTGAGAGACTGTTGCTGCAGGAGTGTGTAGAGTCAAAGGGAGTTCAACACTTGAAGGTTTTTGAAGGTCTATCGCAAAGAGTGCGAGCAAGAGTTTTCTGAAAGACTTGAGGTCGTGGGAAGCTCAGAAGGATCTGAACCTTTGAAGGGGTCGAAGGAAGGCAAGAGGCCAAGTACCCTGAAATTTTGAAGGAAGGCGTAACGACGTCGACCGCAGGAGGACAAGTTCCACAAGANGAGAGAGAGAGAGAGAGAGAGAGAGAGAGAGAGAGATACTTTGTTTAGTTCATGCAAAAGTTCTCAAGGGAAGAACAGACTGTCGGAATTCTTTGTGGAGTATTTGCGAAGTCCTGCGAGCCGTTAGATCTCACGGAGGAGCACGGGAGTTATGAAAAGTATTCCCAAGGGTTTAATCTTAGGAGATGTAGAACCGTAGACTCAATTCAATAGGAGCCGTGGGATTTACCCATGGATTTATATTTCGGGGTCTCATAGATTGAAGTCCTGAAATTTGTGCAACAAGACTCGCTAAATCACGAACCGCGAAGTCCTAAGGGCAAAAGGATTGTGTGGGCCACAGAATCAGCAGGGTGGATAGGTGGTGCACTATCGACATGAGAGTCAAACTCCATTGACCATTTCGGGGTTTTGTGGGGTGAAGACCCGAATTCTTTGAATTAGGATTTGCGAAATCGCGAAGTCCGAAATCCCGACGGAATGAGGGGCTATTGAAAAGTCAAAGCTTGCGAGTGGATCGAAGTTTCGGTAAATCAGGTTTCAGGGATCAAGGGGACGAGTTGCTTGACATCGCAACCACTGAAATCGCGACAAGAAGATATCCGAAATTAGCAAGGAAAAGGTCAAGCGTTGACTATTTTCGAGTTTTGGGGATTTGCGAGACAAGACGCTTGACCACCGGATTCGAGGAGGTTGAAGTCTGATCTCTCAAAGTATAAGGGGGGAATTTCTCGAAGTTAATTGTGGGTGCAGATTTCCTGAAAGGGAAATAGAGGAGCCATTTCTAAAAGCTCTTCGAGCCAGTGTAGGAAGAAAGATCTTGTGTATGTGATCTTCTGACATGCGGGTTGAGGATGGGTTGCGTTACTATGTTCTTCACATTGGGACGACAGTATATTGTTTGTCACATATTGATGATGACATGAATATTGCAACGAGGGGTTTATGTTCATCACATTACAATGATATGTCATTTAAGTAAAAAGTGGCAATGTGATGAATGTAAATGTCGTATGTTCATCATATGTTGAATGTATATTTGATGAAAATAAATGTCATATGTTCATCACATAGTGATGATATGATATTTATTTTGACGATGGGGCGATGTTCATCACAATGTGATGACAGGACATTCTTTTTCACATCATGACAGCCAGATATTTGTGTCACAGACGGTGAGGATATGTTCATCACATTAGGACGACGAGGTTGTGTTCGTCACATTGCAACAATCTGGTTATTTTCATCACATTGTAATGATGAGGTTATGTTCGTCACATTGCRACAATATGGTTATATTCATCAAATTGCGACAATATGGTTATGAAAAGACATGCTCGTCACATTGCGAAAATATTGTTATGGCCACTCATGTTCATCACATTGCAACAATATCATTGTGTTCGTCACATTGTGACAGTATGGTTATGGTCAACCATGCTCAAGCATTTTCAAGCATGATCAACCATAGTCAACCATGGTCATGGTCAATCAAGGTCAACGATAGTGATGTTCGTCACATTGCCACAATATGGTTATGTTCATCACATTGTGAGAATATGGTTATGTTCATCACATCATATGTTCAGCATATAAGGTTAGGTTTGTCACATTGCGACAATATGGTTATGTTCATCATATTGCGATGACAGGCCTATGTTCGTCACATTGGGAGGGTAGGATATTTGCGTCACATTCTGATGACTAGATATTTGCATCACATTGCAAACACAGGGATATGTTCATAACATTGCGATGATAGGATAATGTTTGTCACATATTGACGATAATAGGGCTATGTTCATCACATTGCCACGTCATGAAATTTAAGTAAAAAATGGTTATGTCATGAACATAAATATCATATGTTCATCGTATGTCATATGGCTATGTGATGAACATGAATGTCATATGTTCATCATATTGTGACAAGAGGACATTTATTGTGACGACGGGACTATGGTCATTACATTA
>ML795423.1:164231-177872 GCA_009831015.1 Picea engelmannii
TATAATTGTACTAAAAAATTATCCAAATTATTGTTATATTAATGTTCATTTTTCTTATATTATTATCCAATTCTCTTAGTCTTTGGTGCAATCCAATTATAAAAGAGTTTAATATAATCATATCAAAGAAATATTTAAAAAAAAAATCATTATTTATTTTTAAGTCTTTCTTATACTCGTTAAGAAGTCAATATATTACTTGTGGAAATTAAACTTAGATAGAAAAGATAACAATTACTCCTCTAACCACCTAAATGAAACCTAATTGATATTCACTCATTTCTTACGAAAAAAACTTCATGATATTTTAAAAAACTTAACAAACATTATTAAATTACAAACCCTACTTCATAATATCACGATACTTAACAAGATTAATACTTCCTTTCATACTCATAAAACTTCATGACCTTCCAATAAAAACGTAATAAACATTATTAAATTACAAAATCTACCTCTTAATATCACAATACTTAACAAGATTATTAACAAACATTATTAAATTACAAACTAGGCCTCGTAATATCACAATACTTAAAAAGATTATTAAAAATGGCTTTTAAGATTTTTGTTGGAATATGTTGAAGAAAAAAGATATTAAAATTTGACAAAACTAAAAAAATTAGAGGAGTAGCTTTAGGTTATTAGAAAAATACTTTTTAATTAAAAAATACATGGATTTAGATTTAGAGACTTTCTTTGTTTGGAAGCATGGAAGACCTATGCCTTTGGAACTTTGATAGGCTGAGCCTTAGAAATAAAACATTTTTTTGGATAATCTCTATGTTCCATATGGCTATGAAGTGAAGTTTTTGAAAGCAATAATCTAATCTTTATATTAAAAAGTATGATGTTTATGGATTAATTAGTACTTATGGCCAAAGAAATAATCTAATCTTTATATTAAAAAGTATGATATTTATGGATTAATTAGTACTTATGACCATTCTATGATTAAATGGGTAAATTTGATTAATAAATTAGTTTGTAGTTATGGTCCTTCTATGATTAAAAGTTTAAGTAGTTATGGCCAATTGTATGATTAACAAATTAAAGCCCAATGGTTGTATTATTAACAAATTAAAGCCCAACGAACTAGAATTGTCTAAGTTTATTCCCCGTTCAATAAAATAATAAAATTTGTTTAAGTTATTTCCAGTTCAATAAAATAATAAAATAAAATTTGTTTAAGCAAGATTCGTTATTCCGTGTGTCATATTTGGCAACGTTTTTTGACTCAAAAAAACACGATTGTCATATACCATGTGTTCACTACGATTTCAAACGGCTCGTTTAATAAGTTTCATACTCTAAACTTCAATAAAAGCTTTTCCTTTTTCAAAGATTATCTTGAACATCATTACTAGTTTATGTTCAATGATGAGTTGTGCCAAAGAAATCAATGATCACTAAAGATATACCAAGCACAACGATTATTGCAAAACAAAAGATCTCTATCCACGTCATTTAATGGAGGTTCTCTAGATCTCTATCCACGTCATTTAATGGAGGTTCTGTTTCACCCTGAGAATGTTTTCATTGTCAGCAAAAGCGTTCTGAAATTCCTTCTCTTATTTCATAGCCATCAAATAATCTTTCTCATGCCTGTGTATACTTGTTACTAAGTTTCAATCGAATGTATTAGAAGGGCCTGTAGATGAACCATTGGCGTCAATAATGTGTGAGAGATGTTGGTGGTTCATGCAAATGTTTTTTTGTGCAGACAACCAAATCAAAAGTCATTTTTCCACTTCCTAATTTATTAGAAAAATATTCATGGAACTCCCTTTGCATGTTTGGGTAGACCTCTTGTAATTTGACATTTTGTTCATCAATGTTTCCTTCATTAGTTTTTATTCCAACAATAAATCTTTAGCACAATCAAACAACAATACAAGGTGATGCAGTCGCTCAAGGATTTCATATGAAACAAAATGATCTTCTTGGTCCCTTTAACATCAAAATAGCATTCACCAACCTATATAAATTCGGTCTCATTGTTCCCAGTGAGCGATTAACACTAGAGGTTCCAATATAAATTCGGGATCATTGTTTCCAGTGAGAGATTAACACTGGAGGTTCCAATATATATTTGGTCTCATTGTTGCCGGTGAGTGATTAACACTGGAGGTTCCAATCATATCGACACAAACTGGAAAGATCATCTTCCAATTTGAACGATTTCATAATCTCTTCCATCGGGTGTCTTTCAACATCTGTAGATTAGCCCAACCTCATTTCCTGTTGCCTCGTACTTGCCTCATTTCTATCTTCTAATTTATATATGCCCTCTGAAGAGCGAAATAAATGACGGAGATAATGGCGCTGGAAGATTCGACAATTTCACCATAAATTCAGACAATTTGGCGCCATACATTCAGACCGTGATTATGTTTCTGTTGCTGTGTAAGATTTTGGCTGAGTGTGTATTCTGGTCACACAAATAGACGAATGCTTATATCTGAGAATTTGAGTGACCAAGTGCAGTCAAGAGGAGCCCATGCGCGGTGCGCAATTCGATCTCTGCCACACATAGACTATTATTGCGCCACTTGTTATTGCCACATGCTTATTGCTAAACTGTCTGCTCTGTTCCGCTATATGCATCGTATCTGTGCCACGTGGAGACAGAATATGTACATCCATACCATTTTTATTGTACGACCTGCCAACCCTGCCGTTCATATGTCGACAAGTGGCCTTCTCCAAGCCATAGATCTTGGTCAAATCGAATGGTTGGAAAAAAACCACGTGGAAACGATCTAACGGTAAAATCAAACGGTCAAGAAGGAGCCACGTGGCACAAATACAATGGCCAGATCCGACGGTCCATCAGGGCTCAGATCTGTGGCGTGAACAGTTCCACGTGTCGAGAGCAGGACAACTTGGTTGGCTGACCGTACGATGAAAATAGTACGGATCCTACACCTTCTATCTTATGTGTCAAAAATCCAATGTCTACAGAGATACGGATCCTACAGTCATCTCCACAGTGGCATGGGGAGGGCCGAATTCAAACTATAGGTGAATGTCGACGGAGAAAACTGTCCGAATGCAGACGATCCCAATGCGAATGCCACGGACGGAGGGCAAAATGAGAATGCCACAACCATGAAGCAAGCTGCCAGATAGTCGGGTAGGTAGTGTAACAGGTGCTTCATACAACAAATCCATTTGGAATCCTTCATTTGAAGAAAATAAGCCATCAAACCTAGTCCATGCAAATAATCCCAAAGTAGACGAAGCACTCGACGGATATAAGACAGTGGACGTTGGCAAGCGTAGGAGACCATATTTCATAAGTACCCATTATCTAAATCATGCAGCGTTGAGATATTCAGGGACAACTTCAGTGGTGTTGTTCGAGCATTTGCTATGCATGTTGGAGAACGGCGATCCATAAGCCAATTGGAGGAAATGGCCCAATTCTGTGCTTGTAACTAATGGAGAAAGCGCCAATAATTTCTATGTTTTATTTTTTTTGTGCATTAGATAGTTAGTGTTTCGAATTAACTCTATCTTTATCATTATATTATAGGTTGTGGATCAAAACCTCTTCTGAATTCAAAAAATACTCTACAAATTGATAGGATAATTGAGGTGACGAATGCGTTATAAAACGTTGATTTCGGGGATCGTTCCTCTGACTCATAGAATAATTGGGGTAATGAATATGTTATAAAACACCGATTCCATGGATGGTACCTCTACTGTGCACATTATTTGTGCATATGGATGAAGTGACTTCATGAAATAATGATGCAGGAGCATCGCCCATGTCAAGCGAGCCAGCACGGAAGCAGAAAAGACAGTTGGGCAACGACAACACCAAAATTTTTAAACACCTTGATATTGTTGTGTGAGTCTTTAATGAAGACATTTATGAAGCACACTTGTATATTGTAATGGACCTTGAGAGGATAAGCTCACGTCCTTAGGTAGATAAAGCATTTAATAGATTTAATGTAAAGTAGATAGAACATTTAATTCTAGATTCGATAGTTTAAGAGCTCGAGAGGGAAACAGGATATAGAAACCCTCCTTTGTACATGGTATTATCATTGAGAGCATTCAGAAAGAGAAGAGCAGTAGAGAAGTGTATGAAGAACCTCCATGTACATATATTGAATTAATAGAAAAGCTCTGATTCAATTCCATGGTTGTGTTACTCTCTATGTAATTGTTGGTATTATGCGCATGAATGTTTGCTTCCTGTCATACATTGGCTTTTATATGCTGTGTATGTGATTTCATGGTTGAAGTGAGGTCTGGGAGAACAAGGAGTTAGTTTCAATTTTTTCTCTATCTTGAACCAGAGAATTTGTCCTGCAAGGAGTGCAGTTGAATTTGTCCGCAAGAGTGCGTGACTGCAGGGTTCAAGTAGGGATAACTATTGTTCTAAGCTCTCAGAAGTGTAGAATTGGCACCGGAGCTGTGCAAGGCATGCGCAGGCTGGACAGAGACTCAGAGTTGCGATTCTGAGAAAATGATTGAAGGATTTCTGGTGCAGGAGTGTGCAGGATTGAAGACTTCAACACTTAGCGTGTTTTGAAGATTTGGTGCAAGGAGTGCGTGCAAGAACTTCTTCCTGAGGGAATTGAAGTCATTGAAGCTCAGGAGGGATAGGCCTTCCAGGTTGTTGAAGGACAGTGTAGAGAAGTCGCGTGAGGAGATTGAACGAAAGTGTCGTAGGTTGACAAACGAATATCGCGGAGAGACACTTCATGTTCGTGGGTTGCGTACAGAAGGGCAGACGGATGAAATCCTCTGAGGATATTTAGCGAAGCTATGAGGGCCATTGGATCTTGTGGAGTTGTAAAAAGGCTACAGTGCAGGAGCGGAAGAAGTTCGAATCTCAGGGGAACAGAAGCACCGAGTAGAATCACAAGGAGAGTGAGTTCTACTCGAGGATCGGTGTCTCGGGCAATCATGAGGAAAGGGTGGAAGATTTGGCAGTGGAAGTCGCAATATAGTGAGATGCGAAGTCCCGACGATGGCATGGATAGTGTAGGCCATAGTCGGGTGACGTGGCAGGTGACGCGGGATATTGGCATATCGGCATCTCGGATATCGAAAGTCAAGGAAGAAGCCGTTTGAGCTCGCGAGAAGCGAAGTCGTGAGGTAGCAAGATCGCGAGTTCGACATTTCGGCGCATCGTGTATTGGAGGTTGAAACCTTAAGTGTCAGAGGTCGTGAGTCGCGAAGTGGCGATAGGGCCGAAGATCTGATAGCGGTGAAAGAAGGTCAGCATTGACTGGCATCTCAGGTCTCGGAGGTGCGAGAACCCAGGGATAGACTGTGAGCTCGCGAAGCCGCGAGTTCCAATTTTCCCGACAGTGAACAGAGGGGAAGTCAAGTGAAGGAACTGTGGGTGCAGATCTTTCGATAGGAAGATAGAAGAGCTCTTGATTCTCTTCGGGTCGAAAGAGGAAAGAAGGTCCTGGAGGAAGCGATCGTGCTCTGAGTTAGCGCGGTTGCCACCAAGTGGTATAAGAGTGGGGAAGTCTTTATTTCTGTAGCAGAGAGACACAAGATACATCATGCCACCAAGAAGAGAAAGGCAATCACCTGATCCAGAGGACAGGGATGTGCGAAGAAGAGGTAGGCCAGCAGGGAATGCAGAAATGGAGAGATAGATGAGAGATCTCCGAGCAAGGATTGAGGGAATGGAGAAAACACAAAGACGTGGAGTTGGCGCAGGGGATCTTAGTGATTCCGAAGTTGAAGAGGAAGCTGGACATGAAGAAGAGGTCACAACAGAGGATGCATCAACTAAACAATTGATCAAAGCCATTGCCAGAATGGGTGCGAAGACAAAAATGGATATTCCAGCTTATGAAGGAAGTCTGGATGCAGAAGAGTTGTTGGACTGGATCAGGGCTCTTGACACCTACTTCGATTATGAGGATATCGAAGAGGATAAAAAGGTAAGGCATGCTGTCACGAAGTTGAAAGGACATGCAACATTATGGTGGGACGAGCTACAAGCTGATAGATGCTGCAAAGGCAAGCAGAAGATAAAAAGTTGGGATCGAATGATCGTGAAGATGAAAGCGAAGTTCATCCCAAGGAATTATCAAATCACTCTGTTCAGGCAAATGAAGAACCTGAGACAGAAGATGATGACAGTCAAGGAATATACTGAAGAATTCTATCAACTGAACATCCGAGCAGGTCATCGGGAGAGCGATGATGAGAAAGTTGCCAGATATCTGAATGGTCTGAGATATGACATTCAGGATGAGTTAAGCATGCTAACCATCAGGATGGTGGAAGATGATTACCAATTGGCTTTGAAAGCCGAGGAGAAGATGATCCGCAAGCAAGGTCAGCAGGGGCGAGGCAGAAGTCAGCCCAGAGGCAAGGCAGTTGCCCAGGAGAAATTCCAGAAGCCCAAAGAGGAATGGAAGAAACCTCAAGGTAAGATCGAGAGGGGCAGAACCTCACAGACGCAACCATATGTTGAACCCAGAGGGCAGAACAATGATTAGCGAGGTGATTATGCTGATGCAAACACTCTTCCTCATACTAGAGGTCGAGGTAGAAGAAGAGGAGGAGTTATCACATGTTTCACATGTGGGAAGAATGGGCACAAGTCATTTGAGTGTCCAGAGAAGAAGAAAGATGCAGGAGAAGCTCACATCACTGAGGCGTAGAGACGTGATGTTGAATATGAAGACACCAGAGGTGGGAAGTCACTGACGGTGCATAAATTTCTCTTAACACCAGAGAAAGAGGTGGAGGACATAGCTCAGAGGACCAGATTGTTCAGAACAACTTGCAAGACCAAGGGCTGGAAGTGCAAGGTTATTGTGGACAACGGAAGCACAGATAATCTTGTTTCAACCGAGATGGTGGAGAAACTGGAGCTAGAAACGACTGATCAACCGAGTCCATACAAAGTATCATGGCTACAAAAGGGACATCAGGTGAGTGTAACTAAACAATGTTTGGTTGATTTCAAGATGGGTGAATATAAGGATAAGATCTTATGTGATGTCATTCCCATGGATGTCTGTCATGTATTGTTGGGGAGACCATGGAAGTATGACCGAAATGTGGTTCATGATGGGAGAATGAACACATACACTTTGGAGAAGGATGGGAGGACACACAGATTGCTTCCGAAAGAGGATAAAGAAATGAACCCGGAAGTAAGTAACACCATACTTCTCATGAGTGGGAAGGAACTCCTCATAGAGATGGAGAAGAAGGAAGATCCACAATTCTTTGTGGTCAGGAAACCGAGAATTGTTCTGACCAACACAAGAGTGGATGATTTACCAAATAAGATTCAGGAACTGCTGGGAGAGTTCGCTGACATCATAGTGGATGAACTACCTCATTCGTTGCCGCTGATGAGGAGTGTGAGTCATCACATCGATCTCATACCCGGAGCTAGTTTGCCGAATAAAGCTGCGTACAGATTGACACCACAGGAAAATGAGGAGGTCAAGAAGCAGGTCTAGGATTTGCTGGATAAAGGACTGGTCAGAGAGAGTCTAAGTCTGTGTGCTGTTCCAACAATGCTTAGTCCGAAGAAGGATGCAGGTTGGAGAATGTGTACTGACTCCAGAGCGATAAACAAAATTACCATCAGGTACAGATTTCCACTACCAAGAATGGATGATCTGATGGATTGCCTGAGTGGGGCAAATTATTTTTCAAAGATTGACCTGAAGAGTGGATATCATCAGATTCACATGAGAGAAGGTGATGAATGGAAAACAACATTCAAGACAAACGAAGGTTTGTACGAATGGCTGGTCATGCCGTTTGGCTTGACAAATGCGCCAAACACATTCATGAGGCTGATGAATGAAGTCTTGAGGGAATTCATCGGAAAGTTTGTCGTCATATATCTAGATGATATATTGATCTATAGTAAAACAAAGGCTGAACATTTGAAACATTTGGCCATTGTGATGAGGAAGTTACAACAAGAGAAGCTATTGATCAATATGAAGAAGTCCTCATTCATGAAGAATGAGCTCATTTATTTGGGTTTTGTTATTTCAGCGAATGAGGTGAAGATGGATCCGGAAAAGGTGGAAGTAATCAAGAATTGGCCATCACCCAGAAATATTTTCGAGGTGAGAAGTTTCCATGGTTTGGATAGTTTCTACAGAAAGTTCATTAGGAATTTCAGTGGAATTAGCGCAACGATGATGGACACGGTGAAGAAGCGGCATAGGACTTTTCATTGGACAGTAGAGGCTGAGAAGAGCTTCAATCTGTTGAAGCGGAAGATCACAAAGCAACCATTGTTGGTGTTGCCAGATTTTCAGAAGATATTTCAGGTGAAATGTGATGCCAGTGGGTATGCCATAGGAGCGGTCTTGAGCCAAGAGGATAGACCAATTGCATATTTCAGTGAGAAGCTGGATGAAGCAAAGCTGAAATACTCCATGTATGATAAGGAATTTTATGCTATCATACAGGCATTGAAAAAATGGAGGCATTACTTGATCCCGAAAGAATTTGTGTTGTATAGTGATAATCATGCATTGCAGTTTGTGAGTCAACAGGAGAAGTTGAATCAGAAACATGCAAAATGGGTAGAGTATATGCATAATTTCACGTTTGTGATCAAGCACATTTCAGGAACTTCTAACAAAGTGGCTGATGCTTTGAGCAGGAAATGTTTGTTGCTGCAGTAGTTCCAAGTCAAGACATTGGGTTTTGAAAACCTGAGGGACATGTACACAAGAGACGCAGATTTTGCAGAAGCGTATGAAGCAACTGAGAATCCAGTTCTCAGAGACCGAAGCCCGTGGATAGATTTCATGATCCAAGAAGGATTGATGTTCAAAGGCAATCAACTGTGTATTCTGAACTGCTCCATGAGGGAGAACCTGCTAAAAGAGAAGCACAGTGGTGGATTGGCAGGGCATTTTGGCCATGACAAAACATTCGCAAAGTTGAGCGAATCGTATTTTTGGCCAAGCATGCGAGCAAATGTTAAAAGGTTTGTTGACAGGTGTCGAATTTGTCAACATTCGAAGGGCCGAAAGCAGAACGCGGGTCTTTATCAGCCATTGCCCATACCAGAGAGGCCATGGGAGGCGATAAGCATGGATTTTGTATTAGGTTTGCCGAGTACGCAAAGAGGGGTTTATTCCATCTTTTTAGTGGTGGACAAGTTTTCTAATATGGCACATTTTATTCCATGTCAGAAGACCAGCGATGCGACCCACATCGCAAACTTATTTTTCAAAGAGGTTGTTAGACTTCATGGAGTGCTGAGAAGCATAGTCTCGGATAGGGATACCAAATTCATAGGTCATTTTTGGAGGACGCTATGGAAGAAGCTAGGGACTAACTTGGCTTTTAGTTTAGCTTACCATCCACAGACAGACGGACAGACCGAGGTGGTCAACAGAAGTCTTGGAGACTTGTTGAGGAGCCTGGTGATAGAGCACCACGACAGCTGGGATAATGTATTTCTACAAGCAGAGTTTGCATACAATGATTCTGTGAATCGGAGTACAGGCAAAACTCCATTTCAGATTGTGTATGGGACACAACCGAGGGGAGTTTCTGAACTCAGGGAGTCAGAGCAGACTGCAACTAGCAGCGCTAGTGCAGAAGAGTTCGCTGAAGCAATGAAGGAACTTCACGGTAAGGTGAAGCAGTGACTAATGGATTCAAATCAAGAGTACAAACGTAGAGCCGATCAATGAAAGAGACAACTTCACTTTGAAGTTGGTGATCTGGTTCTGGTGCACTTGAGAAAATAAAGGTTTCCAAGGGGAACATATAATAAACTCAAAATGAAGAAAATTGGGCCATGCAGGGTCCTGAAGAAATTCGAAGAGAATGCATATGAAATTGAGTTGCCGGATGACATCGGGATATCTCCGATATTTAATGTTTTAGACTTATATCCATATAAGGCTGAGGAATCAGGAGCTGGAAGTAATGAGCAGCCAAAAGTCCAGTGGTGGAAGCAGATGCCAATTGCAGAATGCATACTGGACAAGAGAGTGGGTAAGAAGACCAGGCGAAAGCAGTATTTTGAGTATCTGGTCAAATGGAAGAACCACCCAGTGGAGGATGCCAGCTGGGAAAACAAAGTAGTCATACAGAAGCATGGAAATACCGTGCAGGAGCTCATGGACAGGAGCCCATGAAAATTTTCAAGCGAGGGAGTATGATGCAGGAGCATCGCCCACGTCAAGCGAGCCAGCGCGGAAGCAGAAAAGACAACTGGGCAACGACAGCACCAAAATTTTGAAACACCTTGATATTGTTGCGCGAGTCTTTAATGAAGACATTTATGAAGCGCACTTGTATATTGTAATGGACCTTGAGAGGATAAGCTCACGTCCTTAGGTAGATAAAGCATTTAATAGATTTAATGTAAAGTAGATAGAACATTTAATTCTAGATTCGATAGTTTAAGAGCTCGAGAGGGAAAAAGGATATAGACACCCTCCTTTGTACATGGTATTATCATTGAGAGCATTCAGAAAGAGAAGAGCAGCATAGAAGTGTATGAAGAACCTCCATGTACAGATATTGAATTAATAGAAAAGCTCTGATTCAATTCCATGGTTGTGTTACTCTCTATGTAATTTTTGGTATTATGCGCATGAATGTTTGCTTCCTGTCATACATTGGCTTTTATATGCTGTGTATGTGATTTCATGGTTGAAGTGAGGTCTGGGAGAACAAGGAGTTAGTTTCAATTGTTTCTCTATCTTGAACCAGAGAATTTGTCCTGCAAGGAGTGTAGTTGAATTTGTCCGCAAGGAGTGCGTGATTGCAGAGTTCAAGTAGGGATAACTATTGTTCTAAGCTCTCAGAAGTGCAGAATTGGCACCGGAGCCGTGCAAGGCGTGCACAGGCTGGACAGAGACTCAAAAGTGCGATTCTGAGAAAAGGATTGAAGGATTTCTGCTGCAGGAGTGCGCAGGATTGAAGACTTCAACACTTAGCGTGTTTTGAAGATTTGCCGCAAGGAGTGCATGCAATAACTTCTTCCTAAGGGAATTGAAGTCATCGAAGCTCAGGAGGGATAGGCCTTCCAGGTTGTTGAAGGCGTAGAGAAGTCGCGTGAGCTTAATGAACGGAAGCGTCGTAGGTTGACGAACGAGTGTCGCAGAGAGACACTTCGTGTTCATTGGTTGCATATAGAAGGGCAGACAGACGAAATCCTCTGAGGAGATTTCACGAAGCTTTGAGGGCCATTGGATCTTGCAGAGGTGTAAAAAGGCTACAGTGCAGGAGCGGAAGAAGTTCGAAGCTCAGGGGAGCAGAAGCGCCGAGTAGAATCACGAGGAGCGTGAGTTCTACTCGAGGATCGGCGTCTCAGGCAATCGTGAGGAAAGGGTGGAAGATTTGGCAACGGAAGTCACAATATAGCGAGACGTGAAGTCCCGACGATGGCGTGGATAGTGTAGGTCATAGCTGGGTGACGTTGCAGGTGACGCAGGATATCGGTGTATCGGCATATCGGATATTGGAAGTCAAGGAAGAAGCCGTTTGAGCTCGCGAGAAGCGAAGTTGCGAGGTAGCGAGATCACGAGTTCGGCGTTTTGGCGCATCGCGTATCGGAGGTTGAAACCTTAAGTGTCAGAGGTCGCGAGTCGCGAAGTGGCGATGGGGCCGAAGTTCCGATAGCGACGAAAGAAGGTCAACGTTGACTGACATCTCGGGTCTCGGAGGTGCGAGAACCTAGGGATAGACTTTGAGCTTGCGAAGCCGCGAGTTCCGATTTTCCCGACAGTGAACAGAGGGGAAGTCGTGCGAAGGAACTGTGGGTGCAGATCTTTCGATGGAAAGATAGAAGTGCTCTTGACGCTCTTCGGGTCGAAAGAGGAAAGAAGGTCCTGGAGGAAGCGATCGTGCTCCGAGTTAGCGCGGTTGCCACCAAATAAGGCTTTGAAAATGTCAATCATCAGATTGCCAATTCTCTTCAATAATTTTCCTTAGAGGAGATGTTCGAATCATTCGGGAAACATCTATAATTTACTGTGCACTCGAAAGCTAAAATAAAAGCTTCTTTTTGCTCGTTGGATTTGAAAAGTCTAACCGGTATTTGGAGTTTTGTGATGGAGGGAAAGGACCAGTCCAGTTTGGTTCAAGCAATTCATTATAATTCTGTATATGATATACGAATTTCGTGTTATGGTTTACAATTTGTCTTGAGTTTTATTTTTTTAACTTTTATTCTTTAAATAATTTATTTAAATATTAAAAATAGTTTTAAAATTTAAATATGGTTTTCTATTATTATTATTATTTTTTTTTTATATGTACTATGTTATATTTGTTTTTATATTTACTATGTTATTACTAATTAAAAAGCATAGATGTTATTTTAAAAGTTTTAATAAAATTAGAGATAATATATAAATTCAATTTTAATATTTTGTAAAACAATTTAATATAAATATGGATTTAAATAGTTTTTTCATCATCCAATATAGAATAATTATATGGAGAATATAAATTATCTATTTATTTTATTTTGAAATTGAAAATATGGAATTTAATATCACCAGGTCAAAACATAAGAGAAATGACAATTTTTTTTTTTTTGGAAATGATCAAGTTTTTCCACTTCAAGAAGATTAAGCAAGTTAGCTATTGAAAATATATATATCTATGTGAATGGATTTGGAAGGATAACAACCCATTCAAGCTCATAAGAATATGTATTATGATTTTTTCCATTAGTGAAAGGAGAGAATACAAAACTTTAGAGGAAAGAGTCACGCAAGAATTATTCTTTTAAAAGGTAACACCAACAAAGTCTTGTTCATTATGGACCATGTCAAATATTTTATAATAATTTTTGAGTAAGATCTCATCCTATGGTTGTAATAGATGGATCAATTAAGTTGGGAGAACGTACATCTCTAGTTAGAACCTTCATTTTGGAATTATTTTGAGATAAACTTACATTCAACATATTAGGGGAGTGTGATTTAGTTTATAAGCTTACAACAAAGTGGAAGGGGACATCTAAGTAAGCTAGCGGATGGATCTTCATCAATGGTGTGAATAGGATCTTGTGGTGGGCATAATTTGGTTGTCAACCCATTCCCGAGGCATGAATGGTTTAATGAATTCATTTACGAGTCTAGTCTACATCGACCCGATAATTTTCCTTGTATCCCAAATCTAGGAGATAATAGGAAATGAAGAAAAATTCATTCAATTGTATGTCAAGAATTCCATTTTCATGATTGTGTAGTCTCCTAGCATAAAAATATGTGATACTACACCAAGAAAATTGAAATTTGTGATCTATACCAATATTTCATTATGCATGTACTCGTCACTGCTATTGATGAGAACCAACACAACTTTACACTTATGATTAATCAAACTTCCTTTGATACTAGTGTAGTCAACTTACTTCAAGAAGGGTATTAAATTGCTAATCAGTTTACTATATGACTTAATAATGCTCTTCTTGATTTATTTATAAATGATCATCAATAATTTAATTACATTGCACTATTGAACCAAGAACACCAAATCATGAAACTACAAATTTTGAGGGCCATGTAAAGACACGTGTCACATACAAACTAAAAATTATTGCATTAATAAAAAAATTGCAACTAATATAAAATATAGTACAATACAAAACTATAATGTTTCACAACCTTGGGCTCACACAACAAC
>ML795423.1:177997-188073 GCA_009831015.1 Picea engelmannii
CCAACTAGGCAACTCTAATAAAGGATTGCACTTTTACATTTATAGAATTGGTTTGGTTTCTTGGAAAATTATTTGACCTAGTTTGATCTGTAAACTGTCATGGATATTCCACTCAAATAGTTCATTGGAATAGATCTTATAATTTTCTACAATTTTTTTTATCATGCAATAGTCTGTTGAAGATTGTAGACTTAATATTTCTAATGCTATCACAAAAAATATTGAAATAAGTTGAAAAACTAAAATGAAAGAGATAAGTAATGACACACCATCCACAAAATGAACACAAGATCTCCCTTGGAAAAATCCTATACAGAAAAAACCCAACCAAAAGGTGAGGGCAATTGTGCTCTTCTCCTTTCTTCTCCATTGTGAAATGCAAGTACAAATAACGGGGCAAACACTATGGAGATGTCATGGACAGTATGGCCAATATGGTTGTTATAGTATCTCCTTCTCCCTTTCATCTCCCTCAATATCCCACTCTCAGTGCTATGATCTCATATGGAACAATACTCGATACAAAAAGAATGTAACCCCTACCTTTCCTAGCAACCCACTATTTAACATAGCCTCATAGTCATCTAGGGTTTTAGGGTTTTCACATGCCTCAACCCCTAATTACTATTAGGGTTTTTTACCCTATAGTCTAATCTTGAAATACCACATGTGATTCACTCCACATGTATGACTAATGGAAGCTGATGTGGCATCCACTCAGTATCATGGTGATCAACGAGATAGGTCAACTTACAGGAGGCATAACTTCCACATATGAACTCTGATTGAGGTGATTTTTCATGTTGTTGGAAAGATATCGAAGTTTGAAATAATGTCAAGAGGTTGGAATTATGCTGGAAAAGTTTTGACCCCAAAAATACTCATCTAAGGCCTCAAGAAATCTTTGAAAGGTTCTAGACCCCAAGTCTTCTAAGTGATACTTGCCCTTCAAATGGGACCTACAAGTCAACAACTCCAATTTTTCCACCCCGAAAGTACCAAAATAGATGACAAATTATATGTTGATCTAATCTAGATCATACATTTTTATCTAGCATAGGGTATGTTATGTGTGGTTTACTTCTATTAAATTTGACTCGATCTAGTTCCTTAAGATGCTTTTCTTTCTGAACATTTTTTTGCTTAGTCAACGATCTACCCTATCATCACCTATCAAAATTGTGGCTACAATTTTGTGTTCCTACATCAATCCTTTCCATCAAGTTATACTCCAATAAATTTCCACAATTTTCTCTAGAGTCTTACAAAACTACAACTTCATTTACTCCTCTTCTTACAATTCTATCATGTAGTAAAAATGAATTGCAATATGTTTGCAGTTTTGTAAGGTCATTGTCACATATTAAACATCAATTTGTTTCTAGGGAATTTATGGAGAAATAAACTACAAAACATTGCCAAAATAAAATCTATATCATCATCACATATGCACGTTATTTTTCTGGAATTTTAGGCAACTAAGAAATCCTTTAATTGTGATCAGAAAGAAGACAACATTCGATAGTTTCACAAGATCATTGGACCCATTTAAGGCACTGATTTGTCATTGTGACATTTTTGGAACAATTATAGATCAAAATGTTTCAAAATAGATGGTAAATGGTTCTAGTTAAGACTACATAAGGTTGAGAAGAATTTTACTGCTTCTGGAAGTCTCAACCAAGCAAGCTCTTCCAAAACTAAGAGTGAGCCTAAGAAGAATGTTTTCAATGTTACAAGTTATGAGAATAAGATGATGACCTTTCTAGTTGATGTTATGAAGATGATGGGAGTCATTGATATACGCTGATCGACGCCATTGATTCACCTTTCCAAACTAATGGCATCTATTGGCGTATATCAACCACTTTTATAAAGTGGTTGTTTCTAGTTGACGACTGACATTCCTTTGGGACCACCATTAATATATTAATACATAATTAATGTATTAATTAATTATGACATTAATATTATATTAATGTATATAAATTAATGAGATCTATTAATGTAATGTATTACATTAATGTAATAGATAATAATAATGTATAAATTTATTCTATAAGTTAAAGTATTACGTTAGATTAATGTATAATGTAGTTCACTGATACATTAATAGTGTAATGTATTAATTAATTAATTAATGTATACATTTTTAATTAATAAGTTGCTAAAATATTAATAGATCGTTGAATTAATACATTAATAATGTAATGTATTAATTAATTTATATATTAATGTATACTGTAAGGTATATTAATTAATTTATACATTAATACATTAATTAATTCATAAAATAAATATAATATTAATAATTTATTTATTAATATTATTAATACACTAAGATATTAATATTTATATTTATATCAAAACATAAATATTGATATTAAAACATTAATATTACAGAATTAATACATTAGTAATACACTATTAAAATATTAATACATTAATAATGTAAAGTATTAATTAATTTATACATTAATACATTAATTAGTTTATACATTAAATACATTATAAATTAAATATAATGGATTTATTATACTTAATATTGTTAAGTAACATTAAGTATTAAATAATTTATACATTAATTAGTTTATACATTAAATACATTATTAATACACTAAAATATTTATATTTATATTTATAACAAAACACAAATATTGATATTAAAAAAATATTTTTAAAGAATTCATACATTAAAAAGGTATCAATACTTTAGTAATTAATTATTAAGGTATTAATGCCTTAATAAATACATTATTAAAGTAATAATACATTAATATATTAGCAATACATTATTAGAGTATTAATAGATTAATACATTAATTTACAATGACCATGCTTCAGTATGGTTGGCCATGATCATGACTAACTTTGGTAGAACTTTGTTGACTTTGGGAAGGAAAGGTTCACTATGGTTGACATGGTTAGTTATGGTTGACCATGACCATGGTTCACTTCCATAGACCTTCACCGTGGTTAACTTCTGTAGACCTTCACTATGGTTGACATTTACTATGGATGAACTTCATTATGGTTGAACTTGGTCGACCATGACCATGGCTGACTCTGGCTAACTATGGTTGACAACGATTGACCATCTTTGACAGTGGTTGTCCATCAACGACCATGGTTAGTCATGACCATAGTTGACCAAGACTACATATGGCATTCAGATAGTCAAATTTGGAAGTGTTTGTCACATTATGACAACATGATATTCATGTAACATTGCGACAATGAAGCTATGTTGATGAAATTATGATAACGAGGCTATGTTTGTCAGATTGCGACAACAAGATATTTTCATCACAATATGATGACATGATATTTGCATGACATTGAAATGACAGGGCTATGTTCATCACATTCTGTTGACAGTATATTATTTGTCACATATTGATGACAATGGGGATATTGGGACGAGGGTTTAGGTTCATCAGATTGAAATGACAGGTCATTTAAGTAAAAAATGGCAATGTGATGAACATAAATATCGTATGTTCATCGTATGTCGAATGGCCATGTGATGAAAATAATACATTAATTTACAATGATCATGCTTGACTATGGTTGCCAATGATCATGGCTAACTTTGGTAGAAATTTGTTGATTTTGGGAAGGAACGGTTCACTATGGTTGACATGGTTAATTATGGTTAACCATGGCCATGGTTAACTTCCATAGACCTTCACCATGGTTAACTTTCCTAGACCTTCACTATGGTTGATGTTCACTATGGATGACCTTCACTATGGTTGACCTTGGTTGACCATGACCATGGTTGACTGTGGTTGACTATGGTTGACAATGGTTAATGATGTTTGATAGTTGTTATCCATAGGAGACCACGGCTCGCCATGGCCATAGTTGACCAAGACTACGTATGACATTCAGATAGTGAAATTTGGAAGTGTTTGTCACATTATGATGACATGATATTCGTGTAACATTGTGACGATGAAGTTATGTTGATGAAATTGTGGTGGCGAGGCAATGTTCGTCATATTGTGACAATATGGTCATTTTTGTGACATTGCAAGGGAGGGGATAAGTTCGTCAGATTGTGATGACAAGATATTTGCATCACAATATGATGACAGGATATTTGCGACGCATTGCAATGATGGGGCTATGTGATGTAGGAGCATCTCAAGCGAGCCAACGCGGAGATAAAGGATAGCTGGAAAAGCACCCAACGCAAATTTTGAAATATCTTGAATCATTAATGAAGCCATCAAGTGGAGGCACACTTGTAATATTCTAAATGAACCTTGAGCGATCCGCTCTCGTCCATAGTAGGTAGAAGGCATTTATGGTAGTTAATGCAAGTAGATAGAATTTAATTCTAGATTAGATAGTTTAGAATGGGAGAGGGAAACAGGATATAGACACCCTCATTGTGTATTGTAACATAGAATAGAATAGAACAGATAGAATGAGATTATGCCAATTGAGAGAATAGAGCATAGAAGAGAAGAAGTAGAGAGCTGTGTAGTCGAATTCCATGTACATAAGTTCTGGATTAATACAAGAAGGCTTTGATTCAAACTCATGGTGTTCAAATATTCTCTGTGTATGCATTTTGAATGTTATGCTTATGAATGTTTTACTCTTTCTGTCATGCAATTGCTTTTATGCTATGTATGAATGATTTCTTGTTAAATGTTTGAAATCTGAGAGAGAGAGAGTAAGGGAAATGAGTTTCAATTGTTTCTCTATCCGAGCAAGAGTTCCTGCAACAAGTGCAGTCAAATTGTCTGCAAGGAGTGCATTGACAAAGGGTTCAGAGGTTTGTCTTTGAAAGCTCAGGACATATAGATTTTTTTCTAATTCTCTCATAAGTGCAGTTGGGCACAAGAGCCATGCAAGGTGTGCGCAGGCCGAGTCGAGGTTCAGGTTTGGTAATTTGAATGATTTGTTGAGAGACTGTTGTTGTAGGAGTGCGTAGAGTCAAAGGGAGTTCAACACTTGAAGGTGTTTGAAGGTCTACCACAAAGAGTGTGAGTAGGGGTTTTCTGAAAGACTTGAAGTCATGGGAAGCTCAGAAGGATATGAACCTTCGAAGGGGTAGAAGGAAGGCAAGAGGCCAAGTACCTTAAAATTTTGAAGGAAGGCGTAGTGATGTCGACCGCAGGAGGACAAGTTCTACAGAGAGAGAGAGAGAGAGAGAGAGAGAGAGAGAGAGAGAGAGAGAGAGAGAGAAAGATACTTTGTTTAGTTCGTGCAGAAGTTCTCAAGGGAAGAACGGACGGTCAGAATTCTCTGTGGAGAATTCGCGAAGTCCTACGAGTCATTAGATCTCACGGAGGAGCAGGGGAGTTATGGAAAGTATTCCCAAGGGTTTAAGCTCATGAGAGGTAGAACCGTAGACTCAATTCAATAAGAGCCATGGGATTTATTCATGGATTTCTATTTCGGGGTCTCATAGATTGAAGTCCTGAAATTTGTGCAACAAGACTCGCGAAATCAAGAACTACGAAGTCCCAAGGGCGAAAGGATTATGTGGGCCACAAAATTAGAAGGGTGGACAGGTGGTGCACTATCGACACGGTAGTCAACCTCCATTGACCATTTTGGGGTTTCGTGGGTGAAGACCCGAATTATTTGCATTAGTATTCGTGAAATCGCAAAGTCCAAAATCTCAACGGAATGAGGGGTTGTTGAAAAGTCAAAGCTTGCGAGTGCATCGAAGTTTCGGTAAATTGAGTTTCAGGGATTGAGGGGATGAGTTGATTGACATCGCAACCGCCGAAATCGCGACAAGAAGAAATCTGAAATTAGCAAGGAAAAGGTCAAGCATTGACTGTTTTTGGGTTTCGGGGATTTGAGAGACAAGACGCTTTACCACCAGATTCGCGGAGGTGCGAAGTCTGATCTCCCGAAGTATAAGGGGGGAATTTCTCGAAGTTAATTTTGGGTTCCTATTTCTTGAAAGGGAAATAGAGGAACCATTTTCGAAAGCTGTTTGAGCCAATGTAGGAAGAAAGATCCAGTGTACGTGACCTTCTGACCTACGGGTTGAGGATGGGTTGCGTCAGGTTTGGTGTCAGAGCACAGAAAGGTTATTTTCTTTATGTAACAAGGAAAAAGAGAATTCACCATTCCGCCGAGGAGAAGGGACAGGAAAACACCTGATCCACCAGAAGAGAGGGAAATACCGAGAAGAAGGGGTAAGCAAATGCCTGATCCAGCCATGGAAAAAGAAATGTGTGATTTACGTGCCAGACTTGAAGACATGGAGATAGCAAAGAGATGTATAGTTGGTGCTGGGGATCTTAGTGATTCCAAAAGTTAAATTGAGGCTGAAGAAGAAGAAGTTGTAGCCTAAGATGCAACAAACGAACTCTTGATTAGGGCTATTGCAAGAATGGGTGCAAGAGAGAAAATGGACATTCCAGTTTATGAGGGAAATCTGGATGTAGAGGAGATTCTAGACTGGATTAGAGCTCTGGACACATATTTTGACTATGAAGATGTCGAAGAGGACAAGAAGGTCAAACATGCTGTCACAAGATTGAAGGGACATGCAACATTGTGGTGGGATGAACTACAAGCTGACAGATGCTGCAAAGGTAAGCAGAAGATCAAGAATTGGGACAGAATGATCGCAAAGATGAAGGAAAAATTCATCCCCATAGATTACCAAATTACTCTGTTTCGAAGAATGCAAAACTTGAGACAGAAGCTGATGACAGTGAAAGAATATACTGAAGAATTCTATAGGCTGAACATCAGGGCAGGTCATCGGGAGAGCGATGATGAAAAGGTTTCCAGATATATGAATGGCCTGAGATACAACATTCAATATGAGATGAGCATGGTAACCATCCAAACGGTGGAAGATGCTTATCAAATGGCTCTAAAAGCTGAACGAAAATAGGGTCAAAGAGGCCAAGGAAAAAGTCAGCCTAAGGGAAAATCAGTTGCCCAGGATAAGAATCAGAAACCCAAGGAGGACTGGAAGAAACTTTAGACTCGAACTGAGAGAGGTGGAAGCTCACAACAAGGGAAATATGTTGAACAGAGAGGGAAACATACCGAACAGAGAGGGGATTATGCTGATAATAATATTTTTCCTCGTACCAGAGGTAGAGGTAGAGGAAGAGGTGGAGTAATAACATGCTTCACATGTGGAAAGAATGGGCACAAGTCTTACGAGTGTCTAGACAAAAAGAAATAAGGTGGAGAGACTCACATCGACAAAGCACGGAGGCAGAATATTGAGGAAGAAGATGCTGAAGGCGGAAGATCGTTGATGATGCAAAAATCTCTTTTGACACCAGAAAAGGAGGTGGAGAGTTCAGTCCAAAGAAACAAACTTTTTCGGACTACTTGCAAGACCAAGGACAGGGTATGCAAGGTCATTGTGGATAGTGGTAGCATAGATAATCTCGTTTCTACAGAGATGGTAGAAAATATGGAGCTGGAGACGATTGATCATCCAAGCCCATACATAGTTTCGTGGCTACAAAAAGGACATCAGGTAACTGTCACTAAACAGTGTTTAGTAGAATTTAAGTTATGAGGATATAATGATAAGATACTTTGTGATGTCATTCCCATGGATGTTTGTCATCTATTGCTGGGTAGACCATGGCATAATGACAGGAATGTGATTCATGATGGGAGAATGAACACATACACCCTAGAGAAGAATGGGAGAACTCACATGTTGCTTCCAATCAAGCATAAGGAGGTGAAACCGGAAGTAAGTAACACTATACTTCTCATGAGTGGGAAGGAACTTCTTACATAGGTTAAGAAGAAGGAGGAACCACAATTCATTGTGGTCAGAAAGCCTAGAATTGTTTTGACCAGCACAAGAGTGGATGATTTACCAGAAGAGGTTCAGGAACTACTGGAAGAGTTCACTGACATAGTAGTGGATGAACTACCTCATTCATTTCCACCGATTAGAAGTGTGAGTCATCATATTGATCCCATACCAGGAGCCAGTTTTCCAAACAAAGTCGCGTACAGGTTGACACCGCAAGAGAATGAAGAGGTCAAAAGACAAGTCCAAGATTTGTTGGACAAAGGATTGGTCAGGGAAAGCTCGAGTCTGTGTTCTGTTCCAACAGTACTCAGTCCGAAGAAAGATGGAGATTGAAGGATTTTTACTGACTTGAGGGTAATAAAAAAGATAACCATTAGGTACAGGTTTCCATTGCCAAGGATGGATGATCTAATGGATTGCTTGAGTGAAGCAAAATTCTTTTCAAAGATTGATTTGAAAAGTGATTATCATCAAATCCGCATGAGAGAAGGTGACGAATGGAAGACAACATTCAAAATCAATGAAGGGTTGTATGAATGGCTTGTTATGCCATTTGGGTTAACAAATGCGCTGATTACCTTCATGATATTGATGAACAAAGTCCTAAGGGAGTTCATCGGAAAATTTGTTATCGTATATTTGGATGACATACTGGTTTTCAGTAAAACAGTGGAAGAGCATCTGAAACATTTATCTGGGATTTTTTATTTCTGTAGATAAATTGAAGATGGATCCAGATAAAGTGGAAGTGATTAAGAATTGGCCATCACTGAAGAATACCTTTGAGGTGAGAAGTTTTCACGGATTGGCTAGTTTCTACCAAAAATTCATTAGGAATTTCAGTGGAATTAGTGCATCGATGATGGATACAGTGAAGAAAAGACACAAATATTTTCACTGGACAGAAGAGGCTGAGAAGAGTTTTAACTTGTTGAAGAGGAAGATTACGGAACAACCAATTTTGGTGTTGCCGGATTTCCAAAGGACATTTCAAGTGAAATGCGATGCAATTGGATTTGCAATAGGGGCAGTCTTGAGTCAAGAAGACAAGTCGATAGCATACTTCAACGAGAAGATGAATGAAGCGAAGGTGAAATACTCCACGTATGATAAGGAGTTTTATGCTATTATTCAGGCATTAAAGAAATGGAGACATTACTTGATCTTGAAAGAGTTTGTCTTATACAATGACAATCATGCATTGCAGTTTGTGACTCAACAGGAAAAGTTGAATTAGAGACATGTTAAATGGGTTGACTATATGCATAATTTTACTTTTGTAATTAAGCATATTTCTGGTACTACTAACAAAGTTGTTGATGCTTTGAGAAGTAAGTGTTTGCTATTGCAGGAGTTCAAAGTCAAAACATTGGGTTTTGATGATCTCAGGGACATGTACAAGGATGAATTAGATTTTAAGGAGGTGTATGAAGTAGATGAGAATCCAATTCTCAGGGATAGAAGCAAATGGACAGAATACATGATCCAGGAAGGATTACTGTTTAAAGGTAATCAACTTTGTATTCCAAAATGCTCCATGAGAGAGAATTTTCTGAAAGAGAAACACAGTGGAGGATTAGTCGGGCACTTTGGTCACGACAAGACGTTTGCAAAATTGAATGAGTCATGTTTTTGGCCGAGAATGTGAGCAGACGTCAAGAGATTCATGGACAAATGCAGAATATGCCATCATTCGAAGGGAAAGAGACTGAATGCAAGATTTTATCAACCATTGCCAGTACCTGAGAGGCTGTGGGATGCAGTCAGCATGGATTTCATATTGGGGTTGCCAAGAACACAAAGAGGCTTTGACTCAATCTTTGTTGTGGTGGATAGATTTTCCAAGATGGCACACTTCATTCCATGTCAGAAGACTAGTGACGCAACTCACATTGCGAATCTGTTTTTCAAAGAAGTCATTTGACTTCACGGCTTACCAAGGAGCATAGTTTCGGATCAAGACACTAAGTTCATAGGACACTTCTGGAGGAACTTATGGAAGAAGATGGGAACTAACTTGTAGTTTAGTTCAGCTTATCATCCTCAGATGGATGGACAGATAGAAGTGGTGAACATAAGTCTAGGAGACTTCCTGAGAAGCCTGGTGATAGAACACCACAACCAGTGGGACAACATATTACCACAGGCGGAGTTTGCTCACTACTACATTTGGGTCAAATTCCGACGGCGTGTTCGACGCAATTGCCACTTTCTATTGTCGAAAGACCGACAAACCTCGGACCCCCTCAAACGTCGTTTCACATGACGTCGTTTTTCCGACGGCCTAATTTTCGTCTCT
>ML795424.1:13379-42694 GCA_009831015.1 Picea engelmannii
AGTACCCAGATATGTTTCACTCTGTAATTTAAGTGTGTTTAATTGTGTTTAAATGCATTTGTTTATAATTCCATGTAAGGAATGGTAAACTGTGAGGTTGGGAAACCTGGGTAGTGAAAGGTACACTACAAATTGGTATCAGAGCAATTGGTACACTACAAATTGGTATCAGAGCAATTGGTACACTACAACTTGGCTCTGACACCAAGATAAATTTTGGAGGAGACATGGCACACAATTACACAAAAAATTTCACACACTTTTCATTAAGTAAGGGTAAATATAAATACATTAACAAAATAGTTCTGAGATCTAACTTCTTCTAATTTTGAGGATTGTAGTTCAAAGAATATCTCAAGAACTTCCAACAAACCAAACCAACTCTACTATTGTAAGAAATATCTCTAACAAAAAATTAGAATATGATAAGAAACAATCTTCTTATAAAAATTTAGAAGTGTATAAATCTAAAGTATAGGTGGTTGTTGTTGGACCTTTTTTAAGGGGTTGAAGTTGGACAGTCATTTAAGAAAAATTTAGAATATGATAAGGAACAATCTTCTTATGAAAATTTAGAAGTGTATAAATCTAAAGTATAGGTGGTTGTTGTTGGACCTTTTTTAAGGGGTTGGAGTTGGACAGTCATTTAAGAAAAATAGAAAAAGTTGAATTGAATTTATTGAAATACTATATTAAATGTCAAATTATGGTTGGATATCTATGCATGCTTTCGAAACATATTTATGTAATGTGCTTTTTGGCACAAAAGAGAAATATTAAATTAATTTGTGTTTTACATGATGATGATGATAATGACGATGGTTGTTAATATTTACTCAAATTAATTGTAATATATCTAACAAATTAATTAGTTTATTTTAAATCCTCAATGGGGTGAAAATTGCAGATTGACGTGACACATGAGATGAAAAATGGCATGAGTGTGGCACCAAGTAGCTTGGTAAAGGTTCTGGATGGGGAGGGGAGATCTCCATCCCCGTACCCACGATCACCAATTGATGCATTGTGTCAAGAGTGACCAAGGACTACGGGAGTGCAGCACCATGAGAAATCAATGAGAAACCAAGTCTGCAAATGAGATGGGTGGTATAGGGTTGTATCGCTCGAGGTTATGAGCAATGGTGGAATGAATTTGAAGGATGAACCAACGGAGAAGACAAGCATCATGGATAAGATGGAATGAATTTGAAAAAATATCTAGACCTATAGTGGATAAAGAGACTGAAGTTCAATTGGAAGACAAGTAGAGTGAGACTCAATCATCTCCTAAGCACTGACTCGGGTCAGTTTTTTTTTTTTTTGGGCCATACACATTGACTTATTTTTCAAGGATAGAATATGCACTTAGCCTTATTGATATAGATTGTTGTTATTGTGATAGCATGGATTTTATTTTTCTACATCTCATAGTATGGTGAACATTGATATTCTCCTTTGGACAAACAGATATATTGATATTTGATTAATAGGATAGAAGAGACCTAATTTCCATTTTGGGAGATCTCCTAGCCTCCTACTATATTTTACCCTTTCTGCAAATAATAAAAAAAATATATAGTATTTTAGCTTAAATTATTTATTTTAAAATTTTATTTTTATGCTTAATATTATTAAAATTGGAGATTTGTTTTTTAAATAATAAAAATTTTAATGTGTTACAATTAATTAATAAATAAATAAATATGATTTGAAATCAATAATACCTAATATATTTTTATATGAAAATAAACAATAATAATAAATTAATAAATTAAAATATGTTTTAAATATGTTTTTAAAATGTTACTTAAAATAATTGATGTCAAATTTATTGGGGATTGGGTGTAATACGAAACAGATACATGAAATTGTAGATAATCGAAGAGGGATAAGTTTCAAAGAAATGTGGTGTCTAAAGACACAATTACAACACTTAAGCAGAGTGCATTATGATAAGAACATCACAATGCATGTTGGACATCTTGTACACAACAATGATATCGACATGATAATGACCCATCAGGTATGTTATTTATAGCTTCAATATCTAACCAACTTCCTTGGAATCAAAAAATATCGTGTCCACATATAACCGTCAGTGGTTAGAGTTGTCTCTGTCAAATCCTGCACGTTGTCTAATCGGTTTGACAAGGGTGCTCAACCCGACCATCCATGCATCCAAGTCATATTCAATTGCTCTATTCGTTGATCCACTGACTGACTAACTTCGACTAATGGTCGGAAATTTTTTCGACTACTGGACCGACTAATGTAAACATATATTCGGTCATCTAACTGATTTTTTCCATATGTAGGTCGATTGTCGAACGAATGATTCTAGGAGAAGAGTGATGAACCATCAAGACTTGATGTTACAACACCCCTGCACATGGCTTTGGAGATTCATCAGGTAAAATTACATCGGTAGGACACCCCCCCATACTTTCAACATCCTGAAGCCCAATCATCATACAGAGATTGATAAATATATCTTCAGATAATGGCTTAGTGAATATATCAGCTACATGATCATCTATTCTGCAGTGAACAAGAGAGACAATGCTCTCATGAACCAATTATCTCAAATAGTGAGCAAAAAGTTCAACATGCTTCATTTTACTGTGGGAAACAAGGTTGTCAGCAAATTGAATGCCACTTTGATTATAGAAATAGAGGGTATTCGAGGTTTGAACAGGAAATCCATGTTCACCCAAAAGTTGGTGAATCCAAACTACCTTTGTACCTACATGAATGATGCCATGATATTATGATTTTTTTGTCGACAAAGAGACTACCTTATGTTTCTTGCATGACCAAACCAGCGGTCTGGTACTAAAGTGAAACACATAGCTAGAATTGGACTTAGGTCATCATTGTCTCCAACCAGTGGATCTGAACTTTGACAAAATTTGATACCAAAATGAGTGGTACCCTTGAGATAGCGAACAATTCGTTTGGTTGCTTTCCAACCGCTTTCTCTGGGATCCTGCATGAATTGAGAAACCACACTAACAACAAAGGAAATTTCAAGTCAAATGTGAGTAAGACAAAAGATTGTCAACGAGTTGTCAATAAGGTGGAGAATCGTCTTTGGAAGTTTGACATTTTTTTCTTAGTTTTACTCTATATTGAAAAGGAGTAGCATAAGGATAACATTCCTCCATATTAAAATGTGTCAAAATACCCATTACATATCTAGATTCAGAAATGGAAAAACCATCAGACAAGTAATAATTAAAGACCCAAAACATAATGCAAAATGTCATGATTTGTCATGTCAAAGGAGTCAGCAAGTTTCTTCTTCAATATTAGAATGAGGTTAGTGTTATTACTAGTTATTACAAGGTCATCAACATATACAGCAATAATCAAAGTGTTTCCCTAAGTATGGAGTACATATAATCTATGATCATATTCACAATGTTTGAAACCAAGTCGAAAAAAGGAAATGTTGATCTTAGCATATCAAGCTCGAAGAGATTTCTTCAAACCATAGAGAGACTTATTGAATCGACAAACTAGGTTAGAATATGTCACAAAACCAGGAGGTTGTTCCACGAACATTTCTTCAAAGATTTCACCATGAAGAAAGGAACTCTTCACATACATATAATGGATCTATTTTTATGCACTCGATTATGTTATTTTGAGCAGAGACTGGAAATATCACAGAAATTACCAATGGAACAACACAATATAGAGAAGAGCACACCAAAAATGATACCTATTATTGAAAAGGGAGAAATGTTCACTTTCCTCTTCGAGGGGGAGACCTCCTGCAAAGAAACACTCTATTACAATAATTTTCAAGAAATCCTTTCTCATGCCTCCTACTTTTATTTACACTAATTATATATTCTAGAGAACATTCTAGAGGAAGATATTTCTAGAAGTGAAAGCTTCTATTAGATCTTTTTACATTCACTTGTTCACATTTATTTAATAGGACTTATTAACTAATGTTGACCTTTATTACATGGAAAATATATCTTACTAACTAATGACAAACTAAGAGGGGTTAGGAACATATCCTAACATGCCCTCCCCCTTCAAAAGCATCCTTTTCCTCAAGGCTTAAGATGCGAAAAATGTTGCAATATGGCAGTTGGTTCCCAAGTTGCATCCTCTTCAGACGTGTCCTTCCACTTGATCAACACTTCTTTGATAGTTCTTCCATGAAAGTGATGCTCACACATGTTGAGGACTGATTCTGGTTGGATCCAAAGAGATCCTTCTTCATCTAATTCAAGTAGGATGGTTTGAACCCAACAATTCTGACCTGCCACTTTCTTCAAACAAGAAACATGGAACAACATATGTATTTTGGAGGTAGTTGGTAGTACCAGTTTTGTAGGAAACTGGACCAACATGATTGATGATCTGATAGGGGTCATAAAATTTGGGTGCCAACTTGTGGTGGACATGTGCTTTGATAGATATTTGTTTGTAATTTTGGAGTCATAGAAACACCTAATCACCTTCTTGGAAAACCATTTCGAAATTATGTTGGTCATCCTGTTGCTTCATACGATTTTGGGCCATGTGGAGGTTGTCCTTTAGAGATGCGAGGGTAGCTTCTCTACATTGCAGCAACTTATCAATATCTTGGACCTTTGATGTTCCTGGAATATATGAATTTAATGTAGGTGGTTGTTGGCCATACATTATTTGATATGGTGTCATTTTGGTGGTTCTATGATAGGAAGTGTTGTACCACCATTTGTCTAAAGGTAACCATTGCACCCACTGATGTTGATTGTCTGAAGAAAAATAGCACAAGTAGGTTTCCAAAAATTTATTTACAACTTTCATTTAGCTATCCATCCGGGGGTGTTAGGTTGTGCTCATGTTTAGTCATGTGCCTTGTAATTTAAACAATTCTTGACAAAAGGTATTGGTAAAATTCGAGTCACGATCGGACACAGTGGATGTTGGCATGCCATGGAATTTGAAAATTTGATCAATGAAAACTTTCTCTACTATAGCTGATGTAAAAGGGTGTGGTAAGGCACAAAAATGTGCATACTTGGAGACGTGATATACCACAAACATGATGACTAACTTGTTACCCACTTTTGGAAGGCCCACTATAAAGTCCATGGAGATGTCAGTCCAAATGAAGGTTGGAATGGGTGATGGATGAATAGATCCAGGGGTCTTGAAAGTTTCACCTTTATTGCATTGGAAGACATCACATTTAGTGACAAAGGTAAGGATTCCCTTCTTCATGTCTTCCCAGAAAAAAGAACGAAGAGCACGAGCATATGTCTTTTGGAATCCCGATTGACCCGCCAAATCAGATGAGAGCAACTCATTTAAGATCCAATTCTTGAGGGATAAAGACGTAGATAGAACCAAGTGATCCTTATACCAGAGGATATTGTCTTTCCAAGTGTAGTCGGGCGGAGGATTAGGGTCCTCCTAAAGTCGATAAATTAGCTGTGATATGGTTGGGTGTGTTAGTCACTCTTGTCACATTTCCTCATTCCAATTAGGAATAAGTAATGATAATGCAAAGAGGGATCCTTCATCCTCATATTGTTCGAATAATGCATCAGCCATTGCATTTCCTTTTCTTTTTTCATATATGATATCATAATCATAGACCATCATTTTGTTCAGCCACTTGTTCTGCTCTGGGGAGGGTAATCGTTGCTCCAAGAAATATTTCATACTAGGGTTATCTATTTTAATATGAAAATGGTGTCCCAATATATATGGTCACCACATGTGCACAACATGGATAATGTCCATCATTTACTTTTCATATGTAGATTTTCCCATATTGGGGCCACTCAAATCTTGGCTAGTGAAAGCAAGAGTTCTACCATCTTGTGTGAGAACTACCCCAATACTAGTGCTAGAAGCATCTCATTCCACCACAAAAAAAAAAAAAAATTGAAGTCAGGGGTTGCTAATATGGGGGTCATGCACATGGCCTACTTTAATGTTGTGAAGTCCTGCTCTATTGCATGTGTCCAATGCAATGCATTCTTTTTTAGAAGGTACTTCAATGGCTTGGAAATTTTGCCATAATGGTGGACAAATTTCCAGTAATATCTTGTGAGGCCTAAGAAACCCTTAAGGCGCTTGAAAATCGTGGGTATTGGAAACTCCTACATGGATTGAATCTTTTTTGGTTCCACCCTTACCCCATCATGGCCGACAATGTGTCCCAATTGTTCGACCTCACTTTCTCCAAAAGCACACTTGGTATTTTTGACAAACAATTGATTGTCATGTAACAATTGAAGTACTTTGTCCACATGGTGCAGATGGAAATCCCAAGTGTAGTTGTAAATGAGGATTTCATCAAAGAAAACCAGAAAAAACTGTCGAAGATAGGGATTCAAGAGTTTATTCATGAGATTTTGGAAGGCATATCAGGCATTGAAAAGACCAAAAGATATTACCAAGAATTCATAATTCCCTTCATGAGTTCTGAAAGTAGTCTTAGGAAATTCCTCTTCATTCATATAATATAGTGATAGCCTAATAGAATATATAGTTTGCTGAAGAAATATGCACCCTAGATTTCATTCAACAAATCATCAACGATAGGAATGGGAAACTTATTCTTAATGGTCAATTTATTAAGCGAGCGAAAATCTAGACACATGCGCAATGACCCTTCCTTTCTTAAGACCATCACAATGAGGGATGAATATGAGCTTGTACTTGGGTGATCCAGATGGATGTCGGTGGCCTCCCACCTATTCCAACTATCTCATTTTGGCAGTTTTCCAGTTTGGCAGTTTTTTCCTAGTTTTCGGGTCCCTGACTTTCGGGGTTGTTTTGAGGCCCTAAACAATGTTTTTAGGGCTCGCCACAGCCAATATGTAGATTCTTATGGAAATATGTGTATTCCTCGAATATACCTTTCTAACGGGATATTGTGCGCCTAAAATGGAGATCATATGCAAAAGTTACGACGTCGGGAAGTTGATATACTAACTTACCCAAATGGGGCCCACATGACTTTTGGCGCTTCATCTCCTAGGGTTAGGTTTTTGGATGTATAGGGTTTTCGAAATTCTTGTTTATTGTTAAAAGGAATTAAAAGCCTCGTTGTAATCATCTTCTTGTGAATGAGCGCAATCGTCACATCTCTTCTCAGAGATAAGACACCACCATTCTAGCAAGCTTGTTTCCCGATGCATTTTATAGTTTTAGCTTATTTCCTTATTGAATAGAAACCAGTTTTATTGTATATTTGTTATTATGTGTTAAGCATATTTTGATAATAATTTGTATTCATTTCGTTCTTCTCATAAAATATGGAACATTGGTACCAGAGCGAACTGCTCCGTATTGTTCTTAATGCATGTCCCCAATGAGGTCAGAGTACAAATAATTGGGTCTCGAGCTTGTTTCTCTTGAAGAAAAAATATCTTGCATGCCTAAGAGACCTCTCATGGTGAGAGAAAGGAAATACGATGGGACAGGATATCCCTTCAAAAAATTTCTCGAGGAATCCCTCACGCAACAAAGGAACGAGATGATGGATAGTTTTGCACAAATCCTTCGGTAGCTACCAACAGGAAACACATCTTCCTCAAATGGAGGCATCGTCCCCTTAAAGGTACAAATAAACTTCAATATTCCTATATTTTAAGGTCATATAGATGTCAATGTTGTAGACAAATGGTTGAATCTTCTAGAAGGGTATTTCTCTGTCCATAATTTCTCAAATAGAGAAAAGATTACTTTTGTGCTCCTCAAAGTCGTTCCCCGTGTCAAAGATTGGTGGGAAAATTTTTGTGAGAAGAAGGAAACAGAGGAACCCTCATTATTTACAGTCACGGTCACCTAGGAGTTCTTCAAGGATGTTATTAAGGAACAATACTACCCTGTTAGAAGTTATGATGACCTGTACACAAAATGGACCACACTGCGGTAGGAAAGAGACCAAGCAGTTCTCGAGTTCATGAATATCTTCCATACCTTGAGCACCAAGATAGGTATCAAATATTCTAAACGACATATATTGCTCAAGTATCATGGAGGTATGCATAGATACATCCAAGACAAAATGTTGTTTCTAGACACCTCATCCTTGGGCGTGGCCTACCGATATGCCGTCAAAATCGAGAAAAATCTCAAACAAAAGACGTGGAAATTTGGGACTGGGAACCCCTCACAGCAAAAGCCAGGAAAGGGTGGCCCCAACCCGTAGAAAAAAAGGACAAATAAAAGAAGGATTTCCTCAGGACAACTAGTCCAGGCCACAAGCAAAGAAGGACACCAGAATGACAAAGAAAGATATCGGGAAGTGGTGCGACTTCCATAAGAGCCCCTGGCATAACACTGTTGATTTCCACTCAAAGAAGTCATTGGTTGTTGAGTTTAAATCCTCTGAATCAGATGCAGGTTCCGAATCTAATTCAGAACCAAAAATGTGGATATGGATCATTGACACAAAACCCAGTGCTATCGTTGTTATCACCAAGCTCTAGCCCGATGAACCAGATGAGCTATAGGAAGGCGAGCACCTTTTTCATTCACAAATGTGGGTGAAGGGTACCCCACTGCACTTCATCATTGATAGAGGTAGCTATAAGAACATCATCTCATCATAGGTTTTCAAGTGACTCCCCCAGCCAACAATGCCACACCTACATCCCTACACCATTAGATGGCTCTGCCAAGGAAGCGACATCTGTGTCAACCAACAATGTCTCCTATCATACAGCATAAAGCCCTTCAAAGAAAGGTATTGTGTGATGTTTCCCCTCTTGAAGTTTGTAATGTTCTTTTGGGCCAACCATATTTATGGAAACTCCATGTTGTATATGATTCTAGACCTCACAGTGTTATTATTACTTTGAACAAGAAATTATACAGGATACCCGAGGCAGTCCCACCTAGTGTTATTTCCTTGATCTTTGCCAAGAAATGCAGGAAGGTCATCTCTCAGATGGGAAAGCTTGTATTCTTCATGATTCACTCTCAGAATGAGAGAAATATCCCATCCACATCTAGGGTCTTCGCAGTCAACCTCTCCACACATAAGAAGCAAGTGGATAAGGCCATGGAAGAATACTTGGATATATTATCCTCACCTATCGAGGTACCTCTTTACTATAAAGTCAAGAACCCCATCGATCTGACCCACAGCACACTGCTTCCCAATAGGCTAGTATGCCACCGCTATTTGTTATAGAATGAGGAGATCAAGAGGAAGATCTAATAAATGTTCCACAACGGGCACATCCATCCCAACTCATCACCCTGAGGGATCCCAATCATGTTAGTACAGAAGAAAGATGGAACTTGGCGACTCTGCATTGATTACTGGGCCCTAAATAAAATCATAGTCAGAAACTGGTACCTGATTCCCTGAATCGATGACCTCCTTGATCAGCTCATAGGGGCCAAATACTTCAATAATATTGATCTAAAGTTTGTCTATCACCAGGTCCCGATAGAACAAAAAGATGTATGGAAGACTGCCTTCAAGTCAAAGGAAGGTATTTTTGAATGGTTGGTCATTTCCTTTGGTTTGATAAATGATCCAGTGACTTTCATGAGGATGATGGACGATATCCTGCAACCATTCACCAATAATTTTTTAGTGGTGTATTTGGATGGCATTCTCATTTAAACCAAGACTTGGGCAGAACACTTGCAACATATTCAACAAGTTTTGCACACCCTGCAATAGCACAAGCTATATGCCAACTTGAAAAATTCTCCTTCAGCATGGATAGGGTCCATTACCTAGGCTACATCATTGATCAACATGGCGTACATACGAATGTAGCCAAGATCTAATTCATTCTTGACTGGCTAGCCCCAACCACACTCATTGAGCTTCTGTGCTTCTTAGGCCTTGCCAATTTCTACCATAGGTTCGTGCTAGGATTCTCCCATATTTCATGGGCCCTCAACCAAGTAACCAGGGGTGGTGGTAAGGAGAAATTTGTGTGGGGTCGGTACCAACAACAAATGTTCGATGATTTGAAGCAGCACTTGTGCTCAGCCCCAGTAATTTCACTACCGGACTTGCAAAAACCCTTTGATATCGAGATAGATGCTTCTGACTATGATGTGGGCATCATTCTCACTCAGCACAATCACCCCGTGGCCTATCATAGTGAGACACTATCAGATGTTGTCCATAAGTAGCCTACTTACGACAAAGAAATGTACTCCATTGTGCAATCCTGGCGCCAGTGGAGACATTACATTCTTGGGAAGGAGATAGTCATCCACATTGATCATAAGCCAGTGCAGTTCATGCGGACACAAGGAAAATTGCAGAATGACTGCCATCAAAATTGGTCCACATACTTGCAGCAATTCAACCTCAACATCAAGTATAAAATAGGAAGCACCAACCGCGTCATTGATTGCCTCAGTAGACCTCCAGTCGCGGCACTCACTGCGATGCTAGAATATTGCATCCATGAGACCTCTGGATGGCCCCAACTCTATGAAACAGACCTTGACTTCACCACCACCTACCAAATATTGGGTGAAAATGAAGTTGTCGCTAATTTCCATCTTAAGGATGGGTTGTTGTGTCATCTAGGCCATATCTTCATTCCATCAAGAGAGCGAGTGAAGATGATATGGGAAGCCCACTACAATTGAGTGGAAGGACACTTCGGCATCAAAAATAAAATGGCCATGTTGCAGAAACATTTCTCTTAGCCAAAACTTCAAAAGGAGGTCAGCAAGTATATTTGATCCTGCACTTCCTGTGTTATTTCCAAACTGACCACTAAGAAACAAGGCTTGTACACCCCTCTGCCTACTCCTGAAACTCCATGGGAATCCATCTCAATGGACTACATGTCATGCCTCCCATCCACCAAGTGGGGAAATGACTGTTTTTTGGTGGTTGTTGATCGCTTTTCTAAGAAGGTGATTTTGGTCACCTACAAGAAGAGAATCACAGTAGAGGAAACTGCCAAGCTCTTCTTTGAACGAGTCTGGGTACATTTTGGAATCCCACAAACCATTTTCTCAGATTGGGACATTCGATTTCTTAGCACATTCAAGTCAATCCTATGGTCACTGTTGGACACCAGGCTCACCAAATCCACGACCTTCCACCCCCAGAAAAATTGCCAAACCCAGGTCGTAAATCGAATGATCATGCATATTTTGTGCATGTATAATTCCAAGAACCCTTGCACATGGGATGAGAGTCTTCCCTATGTCCATAATAAATACAACCGAGCCCTGCATAGCTCAACTGACCACATCCCCTTTTAGGTGGGGTTGGGATTCCAACCATTGGGTCCCATAGAAGTTGCACTACCCCTTGTGATCACCTCGGCCAACTCATCTCTTTCTCCAACTGAAGCTAAAAAATACACCCTATTCATTGAGTGAATCCAGCACATCCACCAATAGGTTCACGATATCCTATAGAATTCTAATGACAAGCACAAGTAGCGCCATAATCAACACCGGGTGCCACATAAGTTTCAAGTGGGAGGCAAAGTTTGGTTGCACTTGCAGAAAGAACGCCTTACAAGACTCCATTGGAGTCTTTTCTCACTATGTTCTGAGTCGTACACCATCACCAAGGTTGTGGGTGATAATTATTTTGATCTTAACATTCCTCCTTTCCTTGGCCTACACCCAATGTTCAATGTGGATCTCCTTCGACCTTATTTCCCACCATTATTGGACACCTCAGAGGTAGCAGAACAACTGACACCAATAGGGATCAACCTCAACTACATACAACAAGAATCCAATGATCATATTCTGTAAAAATAGGTCAAGGAAACTCTCTAGCAAAGGATCCAGCTTTATCGAGTTGTCAAAGCAAGGCAACTCTTGCACCAAGGCAAATGGCTCACCCAAGGCCAGATTCAACAGAAATTTCCTCATATGATGGGGGAACGCAATGCAATGGAGACCATTGATTCCTTAGGGAATAGGATTGATCCAGATGGATTTTGGTGGCATCCCACCTTTTCCAACTGGCTCATTTTGGCAGTTTTCCAGTTTGGTAGTTTTTTCCTAGTTTTTGGGTCCCTGACTTCTGGGGTCATTTTGAGGCCCTAAACAACGTTTTTAGGGATCGCCACAGTCACACTGTTCAACGTTTAAGAGACTGAAGGAAACATGTGTATTCCTCAGATATACCTTTCCAATGAAGTATCATGTGCCTAAAACAGAGATCGTATGCAAAAGTTACAACCCTTGGAAGTTGATGTACTAACTTACCCAAACGGGGCCCACGTGACTTTTGGTGCTTCATCTCCTAGGGCTAGGTTTTTGGATGTCTAGGGTTTTTGACATTCCAGTTTATTGTAAAAATGCCTTCAGAGCCTCATTGTAATCATGTTCTTGCAAATGAGCACATTCATCACATCTCTTCTCAGAGATAAGCTTCCACCATTCTAGCAAGCTTGTTTTTCGCTGCATTTTACAGTTTCAACTTATTTCCTTATTGAATAGAAACCAGTTTTACTGTATATATGTTATTATTTTTTAAGCATATTTTGATAATAATCTATATTCATTTCGTTCTTCTCATAAAATCCAAATCATTGGGAGAATTACCCTCGCCTCCAATAATTCTTGCATTGTTTTTTCTATTTCATTTTTTTGAGAAAATGGATACCTATAAGGATGTACATTGGGGGGTTGACTGCCTGGGAGGAGAGGGATACGATGATCATGCTCACCCATGGGGGGGTGGGATTGTGGGTGTCTCAAATACCCTGTTGTTCTTATCCAAAACTGGTTGTATATCAGGATGTACTATTGGGGATGATTGATTATGTACCTGGATGGCATTAAGTTGAGCTATCACACCATGGTGGTGCTTCTTTAGGAGTTTATCCATCCTACAAGAACTAATACTTTTTGGGGAGCTAGATCGTAGGAATTTGAGGGTATAGATGTGAGAATATTGCATAAATCTCATATATAATTCTTGATAATCCATGGTAATTGTTCCCAAGGTGTGAATCCACTCAATACCCAAGACAATATCATATCCATCCATGGAAATGGAGAACATGTGATTTTTCAGGTGATAATCACCCATTTGGAGTTTGAAATTCTCACAGTGAACCCCACATTTCATCGTACTACTATTAGCAATGAGAATTTGAAAATTATAAATTGGTCTGACAAAGCAATCGACCTCCTTGTTACACATAAAAATGTCACACTTAAGTGTCGCACCCTAAGTGTCACAAGTGTCGCAAAGTGACCTATTCACCTTGTGAAGTGTTAGATGCACTGTATCAAGTGTCATATGCACCTTACCAAGTGTTGCATTCACTTTAATAAGTGTCTCAACATGTTCTCACCATATAAACATTTGTCACAATCCCTAGTCATGTTGGAAGAATAAGTCCTAACATCTGACAATCAAAACACACCTTTTTCTTGGAAATTTCGACCTTTTGGGGGAATTTTAGAAGGGTGGCACTCACATACCCATTATTAGGGAGTATCGGTGCTCCCCTTTCCATTTTAATGGGGAGCCAATGGTACTCTATCTCTCACTAAGGGGGGCCTCTAGTCTGGTTAGAGGGAAATATGGGATCTTCCACCTTTTTCTAAGGGCCATCTCTCAAGGGATGAGGTTGTTTTGGTCAACTCATATACTATGGATATATATTAGGATAAAATCCAAAATTAAGGAGCCAATCATCAACCATTTCCCTAATTATTCCATGGTGGCTAATCCTCTCAAGCCTATATATTGAAGGTATTTCCAAGGTGAAGTGGGAAATAATTCATATGTCAAACCTTTGAACCTAGGAGAAAGCATCAATATTTTGATTTGAAGGTTTTCATGTAAGGAATGGATGAGGAGATCTTGTAGAAGTTACTGCATCGTCAAGCATGCTTTGTAAGTGTCTTCTTTTGGATTTCCAATTAATATAAACTTAGCCTATTCCCTTCAAGTTCACATGTTCTACATTTTCTTTTCAGTTGTCATCTCAATATTTGTAGATAGATCTGCTTTGTCCAATCATATAGATTAGGAGGAAGAGTTCATTTTCCGGTGTTTGCAAGACTTCATTTGCGTTGAGGATTTAAGATATCAAACCCATGGAATATTGGAGTAGCGAGGACAAACATGATAATAAGGTATGCCACATTGTTCTTCTCTCTTGCTTGATTGTTTGAGTTATATTTAAAGGGAAAGTAGTAACCATGTGTTCACTTATGTCTTTGGACCAAAGAAGGGGCCTTGGTCCACAAGGGAGATTAGCCTATATGTAGGGTAATATTTCTCATAACACTCCTCAACTTTCCTACGATGAATAAAATTATGGGTGATAGCACTATCAATCAACACCATCATCGTCCTATGTTTGATGTAGCCCTTGATTTTCAATGTTTGTAGAGCAGAAATACCCACGAGGGCATGGAGGGAAATGGAAGGTTCCTCCAGTTGCATGGGAGGTGGGACTGGATCTAAGATGGGGAAAGTTGGTTGTGTGTCCTCTGTGTCATTGGCCTCATTTGATACAATTTCCTCGAAGGATGTGGAATATGATGAATAAATTTGGAAGAACTTTTGTTCACGACATGTATGGTCTAGTGAATACTTTTCATCACAGTAATAACAAAGTCCTTGGTTTCGACGTTCATCCATTTCTGCTAGAGATACCTTTTGGACCTTCAAAGTTTGTGTCGGAGTAGATTTATCCCCTATATAAGGGAAGTTGGTAACAATATAATGAAAGGGTTGGGACTGCATAATGGTCTCATCTTCTAGAGCTAATGTTCATGCATGTAACTAGGTAGTCGAATGGTGCATGAAAACATGATCTCGAATGGAATACTTTAAGACACTGAGAAAACACTCCAGAGAAATTTCATCAGATAAGCCCTCAATTATGATAACTAATTATTCAAATGAAAAGATGAAATATGCTATTGGATTTGTTTGTCACAACTTGGTGAGTTGTCTCAAAAAATGATATTCCCTATCAAAACGGGCACAAACTGCTTTGGTGAACATGGTCCAATTTAGTAGTCCCAGAAAACATTTCTTATCCCATTGCCACCATTTTCGTTGTTATTGATCGAAGTAGAGAACTCCCACATGGATTTTGGTCTCATTGTCCCGTATATAATGGAGGGATAAGTATTGTTCCATTTTAGATACCCACTTGGTCGGGTTTGAGCCATAAAATTTATGCATCTCAACTTTGGGCACCCTATTCTAGGAGTTGGGAGAGCCCCAAGGGGAGTGGGAAAGAGGAGGGTTTTCATAATGGGAAGAATGAGAAGTGTGAGGGTGGGACTCTAGTTTCGAACCCTAGTGGTGCATCAGAAAGTATTGAAATTCGTTGGAGAGGGTGTTCAGCTCTAGTGTAGCTCCTCTTGGAATTGTTTGGAGAGGGTGTTCAGGCCTTGGGTTATCTCCTAGAAATAGTTTGGTTACCTTAGTGTCCAATTCATCTAGGGTTTGATCTCGGGTGGTAAGGGCCATTATGGAGGATTAGGTAGAGTAATACATCAGTGATCAGCACAAGATATAGAGTCTGTTGGGATTGATAGTAAACAAGGGTGTTGGGAGAGGAATCTGGTACATGTAAAATGATAGGTACCACTGTGATCAGGATGAAGAGAGGAATCCAATGGAATAGGTCTCAAATAAGGGTGCCAAGAAGGGGTCAAGTCCACCAGAATAAAATAGCTTAAAAATTAAGGGAACCATTGCAATTAGGATGAATAGAGGAATACAATGGGATAGGTATCAAATAATTTTTTGAGTGGGACTGCGGAGTTATACTCTGAAATGAATACTCCTACAGCTTAGGAGTGCCAAAATTATTAACCATTAAAAATGTTTAGTCAATTTGCAACTGGAATACAAGAGGTAATGTTGCACGGCCATAAAATACTATTTGTACCTTCTCTGGGATGTTCCCCCCTGGTTAGGGTTTGCAGGGTGCCTATGGACAAGGGTTTTCCCTATGTTATATCTATTTGATATACGTGTGGGGTCAAACAGTAGTATTGGGACCAATATCTCATGGAACCAACTAAGGAGGCTCGACCTTACCCTTAGCCTTACTACATGATTACCCAGTTACAAGAGAGTATCTTCTCGAGTGTTGTTATTGTTGGAACTATAGCATTTAGGCGATCGATCGGTTGATCTATGCAAGGTTTCAAGATACCTAGGCGAGTTTGTATACATATGTTATCTAATGTGCTACCACTCCAAGGGGTACAAACAGGGGTTAAAAGGGTGTCCAACAATGTGAAATTAAAAAACCTCAGGTATTCCTTATGTGTATGCTTCCCCAACCATGTATTTATGCATTGAACGATAGATTATTGTAGCTTAAAGATGTCAGAATACGTCTCTACCCTCAAAAAAAAAATGAACCCGCAATTTATGTCGAGACAATATCCCTTATACCACTTTTTATGCACCTGGTTATGTTATTTTGAGCAAAGACAATAAATATCATAGAAATTACCAATGGAACAACAAAGTATAGAGAATAGCACACCAAAAATGATATCTTTTATTGAAACAGGAGCAGTGTTCACTTTCCTCTTTAAGGGGGAAACCTCCAACAAAGCAACATTCTATTAAAATAATTCTCAATACATCCTTTCTCATACCTCCTAACCTTATTTGTACTAATTCTATCTTCTAGAGAACATTCTAGAGGAAGATATTTTTAGAAGTGGAAGCTTCTATTAGGTCTTCTTACATTGACTTGTTCACATTTATTTAATAGGCCTTATTAAGTAATGTCAGCCCTTATTACATGAAAAATATATCATTTTAACTAATGACCAACTAAGACAGGTTAGGATTGGATCCTAACATCTTCCATCCAAATCAAGCAATAAGAGTAAGAATCAATCAAAAAGAGTTCATCTTTGCAACAGGGGAAAAGGTATTAGTGTAGTTAATTCCTTTTTGTTGATAAAATCATTTCGTAACCAAACAATATTTATGATGCTCAACAACACCTTCGGAGGTAAATTTAGTCTGGTAGACCTAGAAACAATTCACACCATTATTTCTTTGTGGTCAAGAAACTAATTCCCAAGTGTGATTCTTTGACAAAGAATCTGATTTTTTCTTCATAGTCTGCTCCCATTCAGGTTGTCCTTGTGCATCCAATTATGTAATAGGATCATAATTTTCAAGTACATGAGTTATCAATGTATATCTAGCATGTTTCTTTTGCCTGTTAGTTTGTCATCCTAAAGAAATATCATCGACATCAAGTCCAACAAATTTAATGGTCTTGGTAGCCCATCTGGGTAGACAAGAAAGGGGTGAACTATTGTGAACAACATAAGGTTGATCATAAGTAGGAACAATTTTAGTCAATGAAGATGGCAGACTAGTCGAAACAAATATCAACTGACTAGTCGACTCATGGGTCGAAAATCCAATCAAAACAGGAACAGAGTTCAACTGTCTTGTCTAATGACTGAAAAATGGAACAGGAGAACCATATTTGGAAACAACATTAAAGTGATCATATTGTAACATTCAAAATGATAAATTCAACAACTTGATGCTAAGAGACTTTTCATAAAACAAAATATTTTTTTTGATAATGATTTTCCATTTGATAGGATCAAAGAGTCTATAGGATTTAGACTCTTCAGAGTAGCCCATCATGATGTAAGCATGAATCTTTGTATATTTTAACCTTGTACAATTATTTATTGAAAAAAAAAATCAATAAAGGAATAGAAAAGATATAATGGAGAATACACACATTACTCGGATATTTTTCCCCCGGAAACCCAAACTAGGAAAACCATCATATGCTATATTCATTTGCATCATACATTGTTTACAATACAATATACATATATGATCCAATGGCATACAAAACCCTAATCCAATGACCTGAATTAGTCAACAACCGTAATTCCTTAACCGGAAATAGAAAATCATCGAAGAAAAATCATGTGCCGAAAAACTGCCCATAAATGGACACAAAAACCGAGGACTATCCAAAATTGGACACGAAAACTGAGGAAAAAAAATTACAACATTCTCCCACTTGTTGTTTTATTTTCATACAGGAGGTTACAGGGTTACATGGTCAAAAATCTAGGGAAGAAATGCCCATACATCCTCTACACCAAGAGAACTTCTCAATTCTCACAGATGTTGTTAATTAATCTGCAACATTCTTCAAAGTGTCCACCTTCATCAGAAACACCTTCTTTTATTCAACCATGTCTCTCACAAAGTGATATTGAACATCAATATGCTTTATTGTTGAATGATAAGTTGGGTTCTTCGCCAGAAAAAATGCACTCTAACTGTCACACTCTATCTTCACATCGTTTTGTACCAACCCAATACTTAAACACAATATTTGTAACCATATTGCTTCCTTGCTTGCATGAGCGGTTGCCATGTATTCATATTTTGTAGTTAAAATTGATAGTACATACTGTATTTTTCTCATTCAAATGATTGCTCCTCCAAACAGGTTAAGCACATACCCACTTGTAGACATTCTATGATCCATATCTCCAACCCAGTCTACATCCACAAAGCCATGTATTTCTAACACTCTGTCAAAACTTGGTCTTCCTTGGTAGCATAATCCATAACTAGTAGTGCCATGAAAATACCTGAAAACTCTCTTTATTGTTGTCCAATGCTCCTTCCCTAGTTTTGGCATATACCTTCTCAAAACTCCCACTGCATGTGTAATGTCTGGTCTAGTACATACCATTGCATACATCAAAATTCCAACTGCACTCGCATATGGAACATGATACATGTCCTCCTCCTCTTCTCGTGTCTTGGGACACTGATCCGCATATAAATGTACACCTATAAGAATAGGGACCCTGATCGGTTTACATTCCTACATATTGAACCTCTGCAATATTGTATCGACATATTTTCTCTGATTTAAACAGAGTTTCTTATTTTTCCAATCTCTTTTAATTTCTATTCCCAAAATGAAATTTTCAACACCAAGATCCTTCATGTAAAATTTAGAGGACAATTGAGTTTTCACATCTTGGATAATCTCCTTGTTGTTTCCTATCAATAACATGCCATCCACGTACAAGACCAAATAAATCAAATTATCACCAATTAATTTAAAATATACATAGTGATCCTCTTTGCTTCTTGTGAAGCCAAGTCCCAACATATAAGTATCAAATTTTTGATACCATATCCTTGGTGATTTTTTTAAACCATGCAGGTACTTTTTTAGTTTGCATACCAACTCCTTCTTTCCCTTCACTCCAAATCCTTCTAGATACTTCATGTAGATTTCTTCTTCCAGATCCCCATGTAGGAATGGTGTCTTCACATCCATATGTTCTACTTCAAAATCAAATGCAGCAGCAACATATAAAAAAAATCTATTAGAAGTTAACTTGTTAACAGAAGAAAAAATCTCACCAAAATCAATTCCATCAACCTGGGAATAACCCTTTTCTACTAACTGAGCTTTATATTTCTGCACTTTTCCTTATGCATTCAACTTATTCTTAAATACCCATTTGTTTCCAATGGGATTTCTTACAGTCGACAACTCCACTAGATCCCAAGCGTCATTCTTATCCAAGGTTGTCATTTCTTCTACCATGTCCTTCTTCCAAAGTTTTCCATAATATGAATCCACTTTCTCCCTAACGGTTCTAGGATCATCATCAATAATAGACAAAGCAAAATTTGAACAGAAATCAGGTGGATTATACCTTTTTAGTATCCTTTTTTTCCACACTGGTATCCTCAATAGTGGAGTATGCGGATCTTCTTCTTATTATTCATGTTCTTTTATAGAGTCTGGTTCATCATCCTTTGGCTCAAACTCTATTTTCTTTGGTTCTTCCTTACTTGGTAGGACTTCTTGTTTGAAAAAATCCCCCATTTCTCTAAATACCACATCTTGGCTATACACAACCTTCTGAGTTTCTAGGTTCCAAAGATGATAACCTTTGAGACCATATTTATACCCAATAAAGATACACTTTTCATCCTTCTTATCTAGCTTACTCATATTTTCCTTTGGAACATAAACATAGGCCTCACATACAAATATCTTGAGAAGTGTGAGAGAAGCTTTCTTACCAGTCCATACCTCTTATGGATACTTGTCATCCACTAATTACGAGGGTTATTTGTTGACCAGGTAACATGCAATACCCACTACCTCTACCCATAATTATTTCCCTAACTCAGCACTAGTGAGCATGCACCATAATTTTTCCATCAACGTCTTGTTCATCCTTTCTGCAACTCCATTTTTTTGAGGTGTGTATGGAGTATTTTTTTGCCTTGATATACCACACTTCTTACATAATTATTCAAATTAATTCCCACATATCTATCCACCATTATCTCTCCTTAGCACCTTAATTATTTTCTTTGTTTGATTCTCAACAAAAGCCTTAAAATATTTAAACTTGTCAAAGACTTCATATTTCTTCCTGAGGAAATATATCCAAGTATTCCTCAAGAAGTCATCTATAAAAGAGACATAGTAAAAATATTTTTCCAATGATGGAACCGACATAGGTCCAAACACATCATTGTGCACTAGTTGCAAAATTCTTTTTTCCCTCGTTGTGCCAGAGGAGAATATTACCAGATTCTTCTTCCCATATACACGATGTTCACATAAATCAAAATCCAGAGAGGAGTTAGATATACCTTCAACCATACCTTTACCATGTAGTAGTCGAAATCCCTTCTCTCTGATATGCCACAGTCTTTGATGCCACAACATAACCTTTTCTCCATAGACTATAGGAGTTGTTTCTTCTTCAACTCCAATATCAGGAACAATGGAACTATTAAACCCATTAATAACAGTTCTTCCTTGCATATTATACATATTCCCAATCCGAACTCCCTTCATCAACACCATTTCTCCTCAAACCATCGAGCAAGTTTCCTTTTTAAATATTTTTTTTACCCCTACATCATCCATTTTTCTTATAGAAATCAAATTTATGGCCAATCCTAGGATGTGAAAAACACTAGGCAGTGTTCTAATACTTCCATCTATGAGCCTCAGCTTGACTTTTCCTCATCCTATGATTATGGATATCGATTCATAACCTAGAAAAACATTACCTACATCATACCTTTCATATTCACAAAACCACACCCTATCGGGAGTCATATGAAAATATGCACCTGAGTCAACCAGCCATGCCTCATGATCTACATGTGTGGTTGAAGAATCCAATCACACATCTCCTCCTTCTTCCTTGGAGGTATTTTCTTCTGTAGAGGGACCAGCTTCATATCCCTTCACTTTCTCAACACTTTTAGATCTACATTGCTTCTTGAAGTTCCCTTCTTTTCCAAATATCCATCATACCTTTACAAACTTTCCAGAAGATTTAGATCTACCCTTAGACTTAGATCTCTCACGTGAGGACTTAGGACTATTTCTTTCCTGGGATCATCCTCTTGCAAATAATGCATCCATACTATGTCCTTCCATGTCCTTTTGTCTCATATCCTCTGACAACGAGGATGAGACCACATCATCAAAACTCAAGGTAGTTGTATTACTACCTATGGCCACAACCAGACTATCCCACGATAGTTGTTATCTGTTGAGATTAAAATTTTTAGACTATCATCTAAAATTTTTAATCTCAACAGATAACAACTGACTTACCACAATATTGAAGGTGTTCAAATGCTCTGTCACCAAGTCTCCATCTCTCATCCACAAGTTATGCAACTTTTTCTGTATGAATAGTTTATTTTCCAAGGACTTGGACTGATACAAGTTCCCCAAATTATCCCATAACTCCATGATTGTATCTTCCTCTGACACATGCAGTAATACTAAATCTGAGAGACAAAATCGGATTGTGTTATTTTCCTTCTAATCCAACTTTTTCCAGTCATCTGTTGACATTCATGTAGGTGCAGTACCTGGATCCACCTCTACCCACTGATCTCTATCTACCAACAGATCTTACATATTGAGCTTCCACATCTCAAAACATTTCCCATTAAAATTCTCGATCTCTATTTTTGAATTGCTCATCATTTCTCTTCACTTGAAGAATCAATACCGCAAATCTCCCACTATAACAAGGCTTATCACAGTCCATAGCCAAACCCCTAACCAGAAAGGCATCCCCCTAAATCCAATAATTTCTCTGATACCAAATGTAGATTTTAACCTTGTATAATCATTTACTCCAAATAGGTTTTCAATAAAAGAATAGAAAACATACAATGGAAAATACACACATTACTCAGATGTTTTTCCCCTAGAAACCCAAACCAAGAAAACTAGCATATTCTATATTCATTCACATCATACATTATTTACAATACAATATACATATAGGACCCATAGGCGTCCAAAACCCTAATCCAATAACCTAGATTAGTCAACAAGCCTAATTCCTTAACCGGAAATAGAAAACCATCGGAGAAAAACCATGTGTCGAAAAACAGCCCATAAATGGAAACAAAAACCGAGGATCGCCCAAAAATGGATGTGAAAACCAAGGAAAAAAAATGAAGGGTCCAAATTTTCCTGACAATAGTAAGGGGTTATCCCTAGTAACAATTGCCAATTAGACCTCTCACCATTTGGTATAGGGAACCCATCCAGATTATTTCTCGGATGGGTCGTTGTGCAAACGGAAGATGTAGATGAAGACTATATAAATGTTGGCCTAATATAATTCTAATCTAACATATCCTAGATAGGAGTGGTTTAATGTAAGTGAATGAGTTGTATCATGAAACTAACTCTACTAGTAGATTCACCCAGATAGTTGAAATGAAGAAATAAATTCAGATAACACATGCATGTGAATATATAACCAGAATATTCTAAGTCACTATATCACATACATTAGCATCTCATTCGCTCAGAACATGTAATATAAGAAAGAATGACAAAACTGCAATAATACATATATTGCATCATAATAGTCCATAAACACACATGCTCTTATATCCCATGTGAACAGCCAACATTCTTCTTGAAATATTTCATAGCAAAACATAAATACATGCAAGTCCTTCTCTCAGTCAAAATTTGGTTGAGGGCTTCTCTATATTACCCTCTTACCCCCCTGTGTGCCTAGTGCAACGTAGACACTAGTTCTAGTCATGCAAAGTGTTAGCACTTTGTAATTTTCCCATGGCTGTGGAGGCAGTCACAGAGGCAACATCAAAACCACTTTGACTCTTGGATCTAGCCCTCCAAGACTCGAAGAGGGATATCTCTATCTGATATAGCTTTATTTGGAATAGGATATTAGGCTAGCTATATTGTACATGGGTTTGTTTTTTATTTGAGGTGTTTGGCTGAATGACTTCTTTAGAATCCCATTGGGCTATGGGGTCTGAGTTAAGTTTGAAATTAAGCACAGATCTATAAGGTATTTTCACAGGGCACGGTAATGCATACATTGGATTCTTTAGAAATAAAATTGTGTATAGAAGGAACATACAAGATAATCAACTACAACAAAAAAACATTCAAGAATTTCTTTATTGTAGTATTAGAGGAAAACATTTAGATTTTCAAAAGCACTGCACAAAGTATCGGAGATAAATTCTGCATTAAACCTCCTTTTGAAAATTAGAAAGAGAGAAACATAATGAAGACTGAGTAGAATCACATTCAATGAAGAAATAAAAATTCACCAATCGTCGACATACAGGAATCCTGTGAAAAAATCCCTTTGTATTCCTGGTGAATCAGAAAAATACTACAGAGAATAACCTTCCTGGGTGCCAGAATCAACAACCATTTTACATTAAAATCACATCAATAAATAGGAGAGATCCTCCCTCAATTTTAGGAAGTCGGATTCAACCACCTCGGCCAAAAATAGCAACAAATCCCCAAAAATCTGGAACTGTCCGCCATGAAAGACGGGCCGAATTTCTACAAAAAAGGGGTCCACTCAGACATTTTTTCCTCTTCAATGATGACACCTGGGAAACAACTAAAGGATTTTATTTTATATGATCATGTTCTGGACAAAAACCACCTTCAGTTTCGCAAAATTCACCTTCAACTCGCCGAAACAGGTCCCGCAAAATCAGGATTGTAACAGAAAAATGAAAAACTGGAAAAATGGGGCTCAAAGATGGATTTGATTCTCCCTTGTCATGGAACCTGTGCAAAAAATGAGAGGGTTTTTTTTTCTTCATCCCGTTATGAAGAAAAACCTCTCTCGGTTTTTCAAAATTCGTTTTCGTTTGCCTGGAATCCTTCCCATAAAAAGATGGTCAAAATTGAAAAAATGGTGGTTTTGAGTTTTTGGGAGAGGGCAGTTTTTTGGGGAAAGGTGGTATTCCAGACCCCCTATGAGGTGGTAAGTGGTATTGGAAGGGGGGGGTCCAAAATAACCTCGAGGTGACAAGTGTCCCTCCCAATACCACTTATCGGACCCCCCCACCCCTCCGTTAAAGTTTGAAAAGCACGGGGGGTCCGATAAGATTGGGAGCGTAGATTAATTTTTGGGGATGTGTGCATATGAAGTTGCGGGAGGGGGAAATGATGTGAATTTTATTTTATTGTTTTTATTTTTTTATTTAATTTTTTATTATTTGTTTCTTTTTACGAGTTTTTCTTTTCCTTTTTGTTTTTTTATTTTTATTTTGTTTTAATGTTCTATTATTTGTTTTAGTTTTGTTTTATTTTTTATTTTTTATTTTTTTTTTAATTATTTGTTATCATTTAATTCTAACTAACTTAACTACCAATCTTAACTACTTCATTTAATTAATTAACAATTTATAAATTACTAACAAACTAACTTAATTATTAATTAATTAATTATTAATTAATTAATTATTAATAGGTCTAATCTAACTATCAACTTAACTTAATTTTTAATTACTTAATTAATTATTAATTAGTCTAACCTATTCTAACTACACTAAACTTATTACTAACATTATTAACTAATTGATTTTTCTTTTAACCTAAGTTTGTTTATTCGTGCAGGGATAAAATTGGTGAAGGGGTGAAGGAACGAAGGGTGAGGGTATGAAGGGCGCAACGGTGGATGAAGGATGCAGCAGGGTGGTGACGGATCTGAGTGAAATGGATGGAGGGGAAATGGAAACAACTGAGAGACCAGCAAACCAAGAACTTCATCATGAGACCCACAAATGATATCTGAATCATCAGATCTCCTATAATTATAGGACCCTAACATAGGCTCCACCTGGGGATGGCAGCTCTTTCAGGAGGTGTCAAGAACCACTGAACTTTGAACATGCAGACCAGTGCTTTATTCATTTGGTTGATCCCAAAATCTTATTCTGCAACCTGTACTTGTTTTGATCTTTCCACTGAAACCAAACCAAAATGAACACTGCTAAAAAAGAGATGCTCAGAATGTTGAGATTATTCACATTCTCCTACCTATCCTATACTGTTGAAAATCATGATAAATCAAATAATACAAAAATTCCAATGAAACCAATCAAGTAGATGCTGAGACCAGTGGACTGCTTGATTGCTTGTTAGCATAGTCAAAAAGGCAACTTGACCTTTTGTCCATAGATTCAAAACTGCAAAGTGAAGTGACCACTACTAAAAACATGATTGATCTTTACAACAGAGACCTCGACAATCTTTAAGAACCAAAGCAATGCCAGAGATACATTGGGGCTCTCCAGTGAAAACTTTCTCCATATAGGTGACTATAGGATCAAGGTAGAACTTACCTGTTCCTTGATATTCAAACTTAACCAACTCAACTTCATGATTTGATGATATAGTTGTGCTATTTGCATCTTCATGCACTTCCAAACATGGCTGCAACTTTTTTGATGGGTTCTGAAATGATGCTTCTGCTAAACACACTCCTATAGTTGACTTCCTGATCATGTCAATATCATAACCGTTTTTCAGCCTATAGCTAGATGATGGAAAATGACTTTGACAACACAAGTCATCCAACACATCATCTATAGGATCACAAAATATTTTAGATGATTGTGGAATTTGTTCTGTTGGCATTTCATGGCTTACACTGTGATCCTCAACCAAAATCTGACCAATATTCCCTCTCAAAATATGAAATGAATTAAAGCATAAAGGCAGTGAATCAAAATGGATCAGCTCATCCCATGTCTCAAGCTTCGGGATTTCATCTAAGATTTGGCCTTCAAAATGATTCAGGGGTTGTACTTCTGGATCAACTTCTGTATCATACTTGTTCTCCTCAACTGTTGCATTAGAACATTCCTCTTTCTTACTGTTTACAATCTTCTTGCAATGTTTCCTCAGGAGTGAGGCAAAACATAGGGACAGGCAGTTTGCATTTTCCTGAAATTTTTCTGCACTTTCTTCCTTCAAGATTTGAAATGAATTATAATCTAATGGTATAGAGTTATATTCCAATATTTCAAATTCTATTTCGAGCTCTGAATTTTCCCTTGAACTTCGAAAATCAAAGAAACTTGGATATTGTAATCCTGGATCTGAAATAGCCTCTTTCTCAACACTTACATCCTTCACTATCCTATCAAAAGATTTACCTTCTTTGATATTTATCACTTGTTCATAAATTTCCTTCAAAAATTTAAAAGAAGAGAAGCACAAGGGTAAAGTTTGTCCACTTATCCCGAGATTTTCTGCACTTTGGTCATTGCTGTCATAATTTCCATGTACAAATTGATTGTCCTACTGGGATTGCAAATGATCTTCTTCCTCCCAATCATATGTGGTTGGTTTCTTTGAAAAATCCAATGTGGTATAATCATCATTGTACCAATCAAACTTGGGTGAATCATCCATGGATGAAATTCCATTGAACATGCATATCATATCAGGAGAATCCTTCTCCATCTTCTGATTTTGAACTTCATATTTGACTGTATTGTGAATTGAATACATGAAATAATCATTGGGTGGATCAAAATGTTGAGGCTGGGTTGAAAGGTGTTTGGAGACATTGATCTTTTCCCTTTCTGGCATTAATGGAACATCAGATCCTCGAACAACAATTTCCTCTCTGCTACTAATTTTCTGCATAATCTCTTTTACAGTGTTGGCCAGGACGTCTAGCTTCACTTCTGAAGGTGCCATCCGCTTCTTTTCAGTTTTGGCCTTTTCCTATGCTCTTAGCTTGGACCTTTCAGCAGATTAGCTTCTACGTCAACTGCAATCTTTTTCATTTCTTCAAGGGTAGTAGTGTTTTGTTCTCTTAATTGGAATTCCATTTCTAGATCAAAGGCATCTGGGTAATGCAATTGAGCTAAACCGGGAGGTGGCCTTACATCCACAGGTATTGAATGATACACCTTATTGAAACTGATTGAGATGTGTTGTACCATCTCTCTTGGATTTATTTTCAAGTGGTCATACTCTTCTAGGATGAGGAAAACATTTCCCATGATCACCCACCTATCTAAGAAAACTTGCATGAACTGATGAAAATTTTGGATGCTTGCAGCTGGAAGGTTTTTAAACCAATTTTTGACTTTACCTTGCAAAGACAAGGAAAACATCCTGATATGGACATCGTCATCTTCAACCTCATAAAGATCAAGGAAATATTCAAACCTTTGGATGTGTTTTTTAGCAGTAATATTGGCATTCTCTCCATCAAACCTGGGCAGATTATTGGTGTAATTGGCAGGGAAGTCATGGAGAACAAGAGGAAAATCTAGGGGCATGTATCTGTCTGGGATTTTTGTAGGTACAGGAGGTGAAGCAAGAGGTTTACAACCATCTGGAGTTTTAGCAAGAGTGGGAGATAAAGTAGGAGGCTTATGTCTCTCAAGGCTTTCTATAGGTGTAGGAGTGTGTACCAAAGCTATGGGAATGGGCTCAATCCTTTGAGGTTCATCAGGTTGAAAATCATCATCCTGAATTTCAACAATATACTCTGGACCAGGATCATGATAAGAGAGAAAATAATTGCAGATGAAACAAATAAAATCATGAATACAATTTGAGCTTGAGTACTTGGTCTTTCTAGGCTACTTGGTATGCTTCAGGTTCTTCCTCAAGTGGAGTCTTTGAGTTGGCATTGTCTGGAGCTGATTGGATTCGCCAGGTGAATGATCTCATCCTTCTTGTGTGTGGTCATTGTCCACCATCAGTGATCAGATCTGGAACTTTGAAGTGTACTACTGGGGAAAGTTCCCCAGTTCGGTCTCCATTCTGTTAGCACTCTGTAATTTTCCCAAGGCTATGGAGGAATTCACAGAGGAAACATCAAAACCACTTCGAGTCTTGGATCTATCCCTCCAAGACTCAGAGAGGGATCTCTCTATATGATATAAATTTATTTGGAATAGGATATTACGCTAGCTATGCTATACATGGGTTTGTTTTTTATTTGAGGTGTTTAGCTGAATGACTGCTTTAGAATCCCATTGAGCTATGGGGTCTGAGTTAAGTTTGAAATTAAGCACAGATCTATAAGGTATTTTCATAGGGAAAGGTAATGCAGACGTTGGATCCTTTAGAAATAAAATTATGTAGAGAAGGAACAGACGAGATAATCAACTACAACAAAAAAACATTCAAGAATTTCTTTATTATAGTATCAGAGGAAAACATTTAGATTTTCAAAAGCACTGCACAAAGTATCAGAGATAAATTCTACGTTAAATCTCCTTTTGAAAATTAGAAAGAGAGAAACATAATGAATACTGAGTAGAATCACATTCAATGAAGAAAGAAAACTTCACCAATCGTCGACATACAGGAATCCTGTGAAAAAGTCCCTTTGTATTCCTGGTGAATCAGAAAAATACTACAGAGAATAGCCTTCCTGGGTGCCAGAATCAACAACCATTTTACATTAAAATCACATCAATAAATAGGAGAGATCCCCCCAAAAGTTTAGGAAGTTGGATTCATCCACCTCGGCCAAAAATAACAACAAATCACCAAAAATCTGGAACTGTCCTCATGAAAGACGGGCTAAATTTCTGCCAAAATGGGGTCCACTCAAACATTTATTTCTCTTCAATTATGACACCTAGGAAACAATGGAAGGAGGTTATTTTATATGAGAATGTTATGAACAAAAACCTCCTTCAGTTTCACCAAATTTGCCTTCATCTCTCCGAAGTAGGTCCTGCAAAATCAGGACTGTAACAGAAAAATGGGGATGAAAGATGGCTTTGATTATCCATTTTCATGGAAACTGTGCAAAACATGAGAGAGTTTTTTGTTATTCATCCCGTTACGGAGAAAAACCTCTCTCGTTTTTTCAAAATTCATTTTTGTTTGCCTGGAATCCTTCCCGGAAAAAAACTGGTCAAAATGGAAAAAATGGTGGTTTTGATTTTTTGGTGGAGGGCAGTGTTTTTGGGGAAAGGTGGTATTATGGACCCCCCCTGAGGTGGTAAGTGGTATTGGGAGGGGGGGGGGGGTCTG
>ML795424.1:42761-94903 GCA_009831015.1 Picea engelmannii
GATAAGATTGGGAACGTAGATTAATTTTTGGGGATGTGTGCATATGGAGTTGTGGGAGGGGGGAATGATGTGACTTTTTATTTTATTGTTTTTATTATTTTTATTTAATTTTTTATTATTTGTTTCTTTTTACGTGTTTTTCTTTTCCTTTTTGTTTTTTTATTTTATTTTGTTTTAATGTTTTATTACGTGTTTTAGTTTTGTTTTATTTTTAGTTTGTTTTTTGTTTTTTAATTATTTTTTATCATTTAATTCTAACTAACTTAACTACTAATCTTAACTACTTCATTTAACTAATTAACAATTTATAAATTACTAACAAGCTAACTTAATTATTAATTAATTAATAATTTATTTATTATTAATAGGTCTAATCTAACTATCAACTTAACTTGATTATTAATTAATTAATTATTAATTAGTCTAACCTATTCTAACTACACTAAACTAACATTATTAACCAATTGATTTTTCTTTTAACCTAAGTTTGTTTATTCGTGCAGGGATAAAATTGGTGAAGGGATGAAGGAACGAAGGGTGAGGGTCTGAAGGGCGCAACGGTGGATGAAGGATGTAGCAGGGTGGTGAAGGATCTGGGCGAAATGGATGGAGGGGAAATGGAAAGAACCGAGAGACCAGCAAACCAATAACTTCATCATGAGACCCACAAATGATATCTGAATCATCAGATCTCCTATAATTATAGGACCCTAACACAAATAATATAACACATATCCAACACTCTTTACATCCAACTTATTTTTGCAATCATCAAAGATATGATCCCATGCAACACATCCAAACACATAGAGGTGGTCGACCAAGGGATTCCTTCTACACCATTGTTTGATTGGATCCACCAAAGGAACATATCGAGTCAATATGTGATTGAGAAAATATTTTTCACAATAGATATCTTCATCCCATAAGCAAGGAGGCAAATATTTGTCCTGCAAAAGACATCTCTCTATTTCGACTACCATTTGATTCTTGCATTCAACAATGCTATTCCACTAAGGTGTATGAGGAACCAACCACTACCAGTCAATACCATATCAAACCAAGAATTATTCAAAAGGTTGATTACATACTCACCACCATTGTCTGATCTCAGGAACTTGATGGGTTGGCCACATTTCTTTTTAGCAAAGTCTCTAAATTCTTTGAACTTTTCAAAGACAAGATTATTGTTCTTTCTAAAACAAACCTAAGTGAAATGAGAGAGATCATCAAAAAAATTGAAGATATACCTTACACCTTCTAAGGAAGGTAGATTTATGCAATAGAGATCACTATGAACTAGCTCTAGGACATTTTGTGCTCACCACGCTTTTCCAGAGTCAAAGGGTGTATGATGATGCTTTCCAAGCACGCATCCTTTATAGACTCCATCAGGGTGGAAAAATTTAGGTAAACCAGCAACCATATTCTAAGTTTCCATTGATTGCAGACTTTGAAAATTTAGGTTTCCAAGTCGTTCATGCCAAGTTTGACTATGTTCGTCGATGTGAGAAAGAAGAACACTCGGTTCAAAGTCAGGTCCAATCGTGTCACATATTTTATACAAAATTTCCTTTGGGTCGAAAAACCCTTCGATGAAAATCAACTGACATTTATTCAAATCTTGAACAAAGAACTGATTTGGAAAAAAGTCCACAATTTGTACGTCAAAAATTCTCCCATGTCCACAAGAAACATCACCGTGACCAGCAATATCGAGAGAAAAATCATTAGTAACATAAATATTCCTCTAGAAAGATTCATCTAAGGAGGTGAACAAGAAATCATCCTTAGCCCTATGATGAGTGCACACATACTCAACTACCCATTCATTTTATGCAGAGCGAGACATAAAGGATTGATAAGTTCCAACTTGGAAGGTGAAATTATCAACGGTTCATAAAACAATAGACATGTCTCCTTCAAGGCATTTAACCTTCTCCTCTAAGGTGTATCACTTCTTATAGAAGACCTTCTCCACATGTCTAGTCTTTCCACAGTACCGACATGTCCTCTCACTGTTTATAGCATACCTTCTCCACATGTCTAGTCTTTCCATAGTATCGACATCTCCTTTTCTTTTAAATTTGATGATATGAATTTGGCTTCCCTTTAGGGTTCTAGTCAAGAAATCTAGGTCTCAATATAGGGGTATCAAATTATCCTCTTTTCTTTTGATTCGACTTTCCCTTTCCCCTACGTAAGTGGGATTAATTTTTACTATTAGAACACTATAGAAATTTTCAAATAAAAATCAAATTTTGAAGTTCGTTTTGTTTTGGCCTTTTCAAAATAAATTTTGAAAACTTAGGAATAATTTTTTTTAGAATAAAATATGTTTTTGTTACATATTGATAGGGCGCATCAAATACCAACCATTAAAAAATTAACAATCATCTGCATTGACATCTCCCACAATTTTGGAGTTATAGAATGGCAAAAGGTTTAAGAAAAAGAGAAGTAAGAAGTTCACTTTGGGACTTTGTGCTTCAGGAGATCAAGCCCAAAGTGTTCAAAGGCCTAAAAAATCCTGAAGTTGTGAAGATCTAGAATCTCAGAGACCTAAATTCCACAAAAATATTTAAAATAAATCAATGGATACATCATATGCCACCTATCAATATTTACTTGTGTTGACACGTGGCACTCTTTTTTGGGCACCGTAGTCACATCATTCTCACTATTTCAGGTGACACGTGTCACTCTCTCTTATGAAATGTCATCAAAACCAACTTCATTACTGCCACATCACTTCTAGAGATTGTCCTCCAGGAGATCAATCAAGAACAAATTCAAACAAGTGTCAGAGCATTGAACTGTCAAAGCACCCGAATGAACTTAATAATAAATCACTAAATATTAATGGGATAAGAAGGTTTATGTAGGTGTGATTAACGATAAGTAATCACTCTATGAATTCAGACTTCAACGAAACTCTATTCACTGCTAATGCAAACTCACGAAGCCCAAGAGCTCCTGAGTCTCGAAGTTCTAAAGCACTTAAAGTTAAAGTGACCTTAAGTCGTGATCAATTAAAACGAAACAATAATTAAAGGCTGACTAATTGCTTCATGAATTCGTCCTTGGGGATATATCTATTATTCCACATTCAAAACTCCTAAATATCGAACCGCCAAAATACCTTATCTTGATTACGATTATTAAAACTGTATTTAACGTGGCTAGGGTAAAATATTGATAAAAATCTTGCAACCGTCAGGTAATAAATTTGACAGATTTTCTATGATTACTCTCTCAATAGATTAATGAGAGGATAATTTGTGATTAATGATTCTTTAAATAAAGGTATTTCAAACTTCATATCATTTTTCCATTAACATTTGGAACTTTTTCATTTATTAGTTTGAACTCACAGATTTTTACTTCTCACGGGAGGGTCAACATCGACATTTGAAAATAATGGCACCACATAAAGTAAAAAAGAAGAAAGATTCATTTACTGAGGAGCCAAACCCAAATGAAGAAATTATTTCAGATACTACCACTCGACTGACAGATGTGATTAAAACATGGAAGCAGGTTTATGAAATTTTAGAGCAGGAAATTCCTCTTTGTTTCGATGATTTAGCTGGAGAAGGAGATGAGTCATTTGTAGCCAAGCTAAGTCAGGTGGCTAAGTCAGAACTTCACAAATTTGTAGCTCGGCCAAAATTAATGCCATATACTTATATGATAAGCTGGGCCTTAGAGCATGTGGATATCCCGACGACCATAAGACTATTGTTGACTCTTTCAAACCAGAGGACATTCAATTAATGTACAAATTAACCCCCAAACCCAAATATACTTACAATGCATCATTTATAATGAAGCTTGAGGATGATTAATGCACAAAATATGCTAGAATTGTTCATGATATAGTAAAATCTTGGTGGGGAAATCAAAATAATTTCAAAATTCATAGCCAGGGTATATATTCTATAGCCTCTTGTGATGCCCATATTTTGTATATTGTCATAATGCTTTGTATAATGTTTGGAAATAAAAATCCTACACATTTTACTATAGAGTGGGTTCCTATAATTTATGAAGTTGTTGAGGGTTATACTTTTGATTGGGGAAAAATGTCGTCAGATAACCTAGCTAAATAAATCGTGGATTACAAAACTTAGAAGTCTAAAGGAGAACATGCTCCTTTCTATATGTCCACATATATTATGGATGCAATTTGTTTTAGAACCCCATTTCCTCTTATGAATTGGAACTGGACTCTGAATATCACTGAGCCCATACATTTCTATCATTCGAAATTATGGGAGGAAAATGCAAAGGATTCTTTTTATGAGATTTGTCACAATGTAGTCATTCCAATTCACAAAATTATCTATGGTCAGCCTCCCCCACGGAATTTCAGAACAAATTATTGGCAATTTAGGTGTCATTTCATATTGGTAAATTGAGGAAAGCTTCTCTTACATCAGAGTTTGTGTTTTCTTCGCATGTCCACATGATCTTCCCAGATTCCTACCAGACAGACTTGTTTGCAAATAAGTGGCCTATCAGACAGTTTCATCAGGCATTACCAAAGAGTTGGAGGTCGCACAAAAACGAAATTGGCCAACCTTTCCCATACAGTTTGGAATATTCTCATTATCTCACTCTAGACATGCTAAGGTGGAGGCTTTGGCCTTAGAAGATATTAAATTGGTTGACATTGAATTCAAAAGGAATTTTCCACATAGGGTGGCATAAAATCATTTATCTCAATTCAACATGAAGAGATACATCCATGAAGATTCACCCTATGACGAAATTTTCAGAGAAGTTAGATCATATGATGAGGTTTTATCCATATTTCAAATTCTTCCTCAAGAACAACAGTCAGGTTCCCTCAGTTTTCAAAAGAATAGAAGGAATAGTCTACCTAAAATCTTGCAGGAAGAAGAAAGGATTAATCCAACTTCATAGGTGGAAAAATCATCAGAGCTCAAGCAACGTGACTTTCCTGAAGAAAAAAGAAGAAAAGTGGAAAAGACACCAGAAACATTTTCCAATGACGCAATAATTACAGGAATATCCATACCAGGTAAAAGTGATCAAGAATTATTAGCATCATTTGAAGATTTTATGAAGCATGGGAACAATTTTTCCTTGTAATTGTCAAACATTGAAACTCCAGTGAAAGATATCACAAATCAAAGAGAATCTACTGCACTTATTTCTCCCATATCATCTTTGACTCCCCTAGAAACAAGTATTGATTTACCTTATTCAGAGTTTATCAATATAGATGACCTGACACCTATTAAACCTGAAGATATTCATTCATCGGATTTATTTTTCAACAAGAAAAGGAAGGCTTTCATATGAAGAGAATATTGAAAGAAGGAGGGAAGAATTACCAAAAAACAAAGAATGATATATGATGGATAGGGACAGAGTGACCCTGAATTCGCAAAAGAAGTTGCAGATTCACTAGGAGCTTTTGCAACTGCTAACTTGTGGTCAGTGGACAATTTGAGAAAACAACTTGACCAAAAGAGTATTTTGATTGAAAAATTGCATAATCATATGGAACAGATGGAAGTTAGTGCTAAAGAAAGAATAAAGTTTGATATGAGTCAGATAGGGTTTTGAACAACAGATTAAACAATTAGAGGATAAATTGAAATTAAGTGTTCAAAATCAGCACTTGAGTAATAACATGCTCTCCCAATGAGATACATTAATAAATCAATTGCAAGATCGGATAACCTCAATCGAGAGCATAGTAATTGATATTTTTTCCTTCAAGAAACAAGCATCAGAGGTGAATGAGTAGTTGCAGATTGCCCAAAAGGATCTGTATGAAAGTTTGGATGCCATTCAAAGACATTATCAGGTAATCAATAATTCTTTGAAGAATATTTATGAAAAAGAGAGGGAATCTTTTATGGTCAGATCCAAATTCCAAGAATTTATAGTGTGGAGGAAAAAGCTCAATGTACCTGGAATTTCCCCCTTTTCACAATTTGAGAAGATAAAAGGAGAAATGGATTTAAAGGTCTGGGAGAACAATCTTAAATAAAGTAAAAGTCTAGCTAGAGAGGCAAAAGAGGCTTGTTTTGATGTTCTTTCAACTGTAGATCTGGAAATGGAAGAAATTGATGTCAGTAGTATTCATGATACACTTGGACAAGTTGAGATCGAAAACAGTAAAGAAGATCTAAAGAAAAATAGAGAGATTGTAAAAAATTCTATACTACAGGTAAATCATGTTGATTTACGAATGGTAAATGATATTCTTGTGAAACCAAGTTTACAACTTCAGATCACACAACAGGTAGTTGTTAAAATTCAAGAAATCTACCATTGGTGCATAAAAAGGAATTTTCATTCGAATTAAATTCAAATATAAAAGCCTGCAAGTTTGTTATTGAATTATTGGATCTACATGCACAATCCAAGGATCATAAAAAACCAAGTATATCCACGAGCAAATAGAGTATGAATGAATTTCTAGCAAGCAAAAGAAATATCAGCAAATTCTCAATATCTTTGTTATATCTCTTAGTTTAGATTGTATTTTATTTTCAGAGATAAGAAGGTGGAATGTATAACCACTTTTGGTTAAGACAATTTCTTTATAAATAAATAGATTAAAGATGTATTATGGGCTTCTTTTGGCCGAATGTAAAAGAGAACCTTCTTAATACCAATTTGAAAGAGAAGACAAAGATTCTACATTTCATTTCCTTGATTTATGTGCTTTATTTGTATTTCCATTTCATAATCTTATTGTCTTCACTCTTTGGCTCTTAAAGATTGAAAGACTACAATTTAGTAACACATCTACTGTGGTCCATATAATTGGATTTTTGTTCAGTGATAGATTTTCCTCTTTTATTACTGTGAGTAAAACAAGACCTGTGTATGTGTGAATTTCCTCATTTCAATTCATCTTTCAAAGACTCATCCTTCATAATTATTCTATTGCAGATAAGGTAAGATTTATCAGTATTGGATACCTTACTTTAGTTTGACAATTTTTGTTAAACAATTATACTTCCCATATACTCGATATTTATAAAAGACTCAAATAAAGAAATATTGCCTCTGTGTTTTCTAATATTAAATACATTCGAAGTTTAATTTTAAAACTAAATATAGAAAAACAATTATAAAAAACAATTCTCTTAAATTTTGGATTCCTGACGTTATTTTGTGAACCTAGAGTAAATCTCAAGAACCATATCTTTTTGGCGTTGTTGTCGGGGATGGAGAAACGAAACTATTTTCCCTGGGAATATGACAAAGCTTAAAGATTCAATTTTTTATGGTGAACAATAATAATTGAACACAAGGTTATGGCTCGTTTTTATTTTTCACCTAGCGACTCCATTTTGGAAAAGCTATCATTCGAACAAAAAAAATAATAGAAAAAACCCAGACGATAAGCAGACTACGTCAGTTTCAGATCCCAGAAAATTGTTGAAAACCAAAGGATATATAAAGAAGACGTCTGCATTGGCAGGTAAGGTCTATCAACCAAAGGTTACTTAAGGTAATGTTAATATTTCAGTAGAAGAAGTGAGTTTACTTAGTTCTAAAGAAAAAATCAAAATAAACCTAATTCTATAGAAGCCTCAACTAGTAATCCTGAAATTAAATTAGAAAATCTAGAGGAGTTAATTCCCGAAGTAAAATGGTATGATCTAAAGGGAGAAAATTTCCAGAATACACCTTTCTCTTTGATATATTATTTTACCAGTGAGATTAAATAACCATCTTCAGCTCTTAACACCATCTATATGCGAGCTATCCTTAGTCTTCCTGAAGTAAAAGTTTTTGTTTCTGAAAATCCTAAAGATTACCCTATATACTCAGGGTCATATCTTATCACTTCCCCCATCTACCCATCTAGTTGATCTGAAATACCAAGCTCAAGTTCCCATTTCCCATCTGATTTTGATTTTTCATCCCTCTCACGAGATCTGTCACCTTATGATTATCTAGCAAATCTTCACTCTCCTCTTCCTGAAGCAATTAAAGATATAGTACTGTACTATTTTCAAATCTTTGATAATCTACATTACATCCCTAGTATCTCTTCTCCAAAACTTTCAATGGTTGGTGTTGGAGGTGCAAGAGGCGATGGAAATATAAATCAACCATCTCCTCTAAGGATTTTTTCCAAAGTCACTACTAGATATGCCCCCTTATCCCTCCCTGGAGTTCTGCATAATTTACATGAAAATTATATGAAAATTCTACCTAAATTCATGGGAGAAGGGGATTTAACAGCCACATAACACATAGCATTTTTTTTTATCAATTTGTTGATATTCTCGGCATTGAACATGAAGACGTTTACATGAGACTATTAGTACAGAATTTTGAGGGACAAGTTAGAACTTGGTTCAGGGGACTTCCTATAAATTCCATACCATCATATGATGATTTAGAAACTTCTTTCTTAAGACAATGGGGGGAGAAAAAGGACCATTTATATTACTTAACTGAATTTGGATATTTAAGAAAGAAAACATATAAAATTGTTTTTGAATTTATCCAAAGATTCAAAAAACTGTATAGAAAAATCCCATCCGAAGTAAAACCTTCCCAGCCAACTGCTAAAGTTACTTTTGCAGGGGCATTTGATTCATATTTTTCTTTACTTTTAAGGGAAAGAAGAGCTACAACATTAGTTGGAATGCAAGATGATTTTATAGAAATTGAATGTAATATGATGGCATCAGGAAAAATGAAAACAAATATTGAGATGGGAATAAGAGAACCTAGAATATTTAAAGAACAAGCAGGACCCTCCAGTTCTGGAAAAAACACACAAGAGGAAAATATGGATGAGATGGCTAAAATCATTAAAGATTTATCAAATAAAATTTCAAGATGGAAATTAAGAAATCCAAACCTGGCCCATATGTTAGAAATCAAAATCAATTTAGGAGAAACCTAAATACAAACCCTCATATTCAACAAAGGCAAATTAAGAATGAGGAACAAAAGATTCTGGCCCCTTTTAAAACATAAAATCTTATTCAAGGAGATGATGTTCAGGGTTATGAAGACTTAGATGAGGATATAAACAATCTCAGTGATGATGATGTTGAACCTCATTTAACTCAACAAGACTATGAAAAATATTTAAAAATTGGATCATTATTTTATGAGAAAAATATCAATAACTTGGGAGACTCTACATTATAATAAAAGGATCTCTCTGATTCAATAATGGATAATATTCATAATAAATATGATTTGAGGCCAAGAGATAAAACTTCCTCTACCAACCCACCAAAAAATCTCTTGGCACAGAATAAAGAAAATGAAGCAGTGGGTTCAAAATCACCTACTGAAGTACAAGTTGCTCAAATAAAGCAAGTTGAAACTAAAGAAATGAAAATGAAAAAGATGGAAAACAAAGAAGTCGAAGTTCAGAACAAAGAGTTAGAAAAGTCAATTGGCATGTGTTGATACTGAGAGGGGGTGAATCAGTATCAAGTACAATTTAAAAACTTTTTCAACTTATACCTCAACCAGATTATATATTCAATTATATCCAATGATCAATGAACAATAGTAGAAGAGTTACACCAATACACCATAATACACCATGCACAATATGTGAGAAATAACCAATAGTTATTGTTCCAGGGAAGTAATGACTTCCAAAGGTAGCTACAACTTCCAAATATAAAGGGAGGGATAAACCTCCAAAAGGAAGATACAATTCTCCAATATCAAGAGAGGGTTGACCTCTCCATCCTTTCCCCTTCCTTCCACCCAAGAATATATGAGAGATATTAAAACTTTACATTAAATCATCACCATCAACCAACCATCACATAGAACCTGATAATGCTTCCTGAGACTTCTTCAACTTCTACAATTCTTCAATTCTTGGAATACTTTGATCCTATAGATAATATTACTCAATGTATTCTCTGAAACTCCTCCAAGTTTCACTCCTTGTATCCTCCCTAAAAATAAGTTATAGAGAGAATGGTAGACCTCATTCAATTATGGTTTATTCAGGAGAGCGAACTTGTACAGAAAGCCTCACTCTCCATATTTAACATCAGATTCTGAAATTCGCAAACAAGAAACTATAGCCCGTACTATTTCCAATGAAATTGGTCTCACTTAATTTGGATTCTCTATGAATAAGTTATGACTATTTTACACAGAACACTTGTTTATGACTAGCTTCAGGACTAGTCAAAAACCCTATCTTCCACAGAGTGTATCTCCAAAATTGTAGCGAATAAAGAGATGAAATTTTTGCCACGGTTACCTAGACATGTCTTCTCAATACCATACCAATTTCACCATATGAATATTCCTATAATACAATTTATAGAGAAAATGGTAAGATGACATGTAAATAACATACCTTAGAACACATCACCAAAAGACTTCATCCTCCCTTGAAATCCGACCTTCCTTACTTCAGATTTCCTCTTAAATTCTACTTGTGTGTGTAAAGTGAATGTATAATTATATGTATTTATACCCTTTATGTCACTTCCTTTTAACATTAGGGTCGACCTGGCACTTTCTTATTTTGTAATACTTTTCTTTAATTATCTTCATGGTCGACCTGTACTTCCTTCTTCAATTCATTTTGTCATCTTCAAAAATTCATTTCTCCTCAACCATGAGGATCCAGGTGACGTACCACCTACCACCAGAAACAAGATGATGTATACTATCCATCCATGGGTGTTGTGTATGCATGTGCACTTTCCTTCATGTCCACATACCTTCATCAATCTTGTGGTCCAAAACCAATGAATAGGGTTGACATCAATGACAACAACTAATCTTCCAACAATATCCCCCTTTGTCATTTATGGTAACACTCTTGCTCCCCATGTCATCATGATCCCAATTTCTCTCCCCCTTTGACATCAATGGAAAATGGTAGGGCTACTCCCCCCTGAGTTCAATGGCTTAAGTTGACCTTCTTCTTTGGGGTTGCTCCCCCTGAACATGTGGCACTCAATAATACTTCATCCTTATTTTTGGTCTTTGGGACTTTTTCTTCCTTGGAATCCTGTTGTGTGGCTTCTATCTTCTCTCTCTTCTTCATGTCTAGGATGTATATGTTGTTCGGTCTTCTTGTTGAAGTTGCAACCAATATTCCTAAGTTATTTTCTCTGATTTTACATTTTCGGGAGTCAAATGTAAGAATGTATCCTTGATCACATATTTTGCTAACACTGAGGAGATTATGCTTCAAATCTTCAACCAATAGGACTTTTCCTACTTTTACATTTTCACTTCCAAGCTTTACAGTTCCTTTTCCAAGTATTTTGGTAGATGAGTCATCTCCAAATGCAACATTTCCACCCTTTTTCTTTAAGCTGGAAACTTTTCTTTGATATACGATCATATGAGATGAGCACCCATTGTCTATGAGCCATTCATATTCTTCTTTGCATTCTTTAGAGACCAATGTTATTCGACAATTTTCATTGTGTGGAATTTCTTTAATTTTCCATGTTGTAGTTGGTATAGGGACATTTGGCATATGATTATCTTCCTTCATATATTTTCAATCTCGTACTTTGTGACCAAGATTATTTCACTTGTAACATACAATATTTTGATCCATTAATGGGTCAAATGGATTATAATTTATGTTGGCAGATCTGCGAACATTTCCATATGTACTAGTTACACCATTCATGTAGCTTGCGTAGTTATTCCTTTCATTGATTCTACAATTGATTGCCTTGTGTCCAAAATTTCCACAAGTATAACAATGTCCAAGAAAGAAATTTTGATACCTAGGAGTAAGTGATATTCTTTGTGGTGTGGTCCATCTTGGTTCATGATCTATTCTTCTATAGTTTCCTTCATAATGATTTCTTTCATACCTAATGGGAGAGGATCTTCTTGATGTCTCATTCCTTCTTAATTATAGTCTTCTATCTTGTTGTTCAACTTGTTTTGTAGTGTTGGTTTCATCATTTTCATCTTCCTTCTCTTGTTTTGTTGTCTTCAAATTGTCATTATATCCTAGTCATGTCTTGTCATTTGGAGATCTTTGACTGCTAAGGATCTCATCTAATTTTTTAGTGCTTTTTTTCGAACTTCTTCAACTTTTCTATTGTCAATATTAGCTCCCCTTTTGTGTGATCCAATTCTTCTTTCAATTTCTCATAATCTTCTAATTTTTCCTTCAATCTATCAATGGTCTTTTCAAGCTTGTAATTCTCTTCTTCAAAACTACTCAATTTTTCTAAGCTTGTTATTTTCAGTTTCAACATGCTTCATCTTTTCAAGATTCTCATCTTCTTGTTCACTCTCTGCATTGTCTTTATATCCCCAAAAGGAATCAATGTTGGTTTCTCCATCTGAATCTTCTTTAGAAATGATTTCTTCTTCTTTAGAACTCTTGTGATCATCATCCTGGGTTTCTTGGGTTATGAAGAGGAATTATCTTCCATCATTATCTTATTCATCACTCTCATCTGAGGAGATGTCATCATCTGTAACGTCCCCAGCCACCCATGACCGGGCCACGCTACACGAGGGAGCACTTTCATTCTCTCACTATGGAACATACTGTAACATACCCAGTATTCAACTAAGCTATGCCACATAAATTTTCTCTTCAAACTGCATGCAATTATAACATATACATACAACACTCTTGCGGAAGCTTTACATATAAATGTAAACAAACAATTACATTCTCTAAATATACTATTTCATACTGAAATAAAAGTAAACATAGATATGCATCATATACAAGGAAATACCCATAAACATACAGACAGTTATAATCACATATATGATAAACCGTAATATAATCACGTAAATAACAATGCAGCATGTAAATTTATCATATGATTGGTACTTATCTTTGAAATATTGTCACCAACTGCGTACAGACCGTCCACGAACCTCCCATCCTTAGACTACATTATTCATCACTCTCAACAATGAGTCACCCTCGAGCTAGGACTAAAATCCACCCGGGTAAAGGGATTCCTAACCAGGCTAAAGGAAAATAGACAATAGGAAAGACTCTGTCTCAGGTGCTGACTCAACTAACAGCCTATAGCCTCTCACTCCCCACATGCCTGTCCCACCCAAGGAAGTGTGCCCCTTCTCTTCTCAACAGTTCTTTGGTTGCCCCACTTCCTTTCCAGGGCTTCAACAACAGGCCGAACAGGAAGTATCAGAGAACTGTAGCTGTAGTTTAGCACCTCCAGGAAATCAATTCCCAACAATTCTCTCACTCAGAGAATTGCTCACGGGCCTGACAACCCACCTCTTCAATTTCCCACGGGCCTAACAACCCACTTCGTCAATCCCTCTCCCACGCTAACCAGGTACACCAATAGGAAATAGTTATGGAAACAGGCTCAGATACAATGAAATGAATGTTTGAAGGATAATTGACTGTGTGATTGAAATGGTCATGGAATCATTGACTGGATGACTGAATGATGGAAGGAATCATGGGAGAGATTATCGTAATAATGATGGTGAAGGTGATCCTCAGAATGATCATTCGGATGATGGAGAAAAAGTGTGTAAATGAACTAAGTCCCCACGATATGTATGCATGTCCCCAACTTGACATTTGTCATGTTGGAAGCTACTTTGATCCACTTATCCCCAACTTTAGAACTTAGGATAAAATAATTATCCATACTTTATGTAAAAATAATATTAATATAATATTAATTTTTTGCTTAAGCACTCTAGCTTAACCCTTTCCCTTAACTTTTGGCTCTTCCTTTCCCTAACTGGTGGATTTCAGTCCCCCATCTCTTTTATCATGGTCGGTCTGCATGTAGCGATGTATTTTATATTAATCATGAGACATATACAAAATAGGTGCACTGGCCTTTAACATTTAGGTGCTCTGGCCTAATTCCAAAACATAAGCATCCCAGCTTATAATCACTGGCTCACCAGCCTATAACACATATCATATACACAAGGCTCGCTGACCTCCATACTACGCGCACTTTAGTTATTGCGCGTGGTATCCGGGAATGTGCACACTACATCATTTTACTGCGCAGTACATGTGCGCACTATGCCATGAAAGGTTCATTACAAAATGATGTCAAAACAGCTCACCAGCTTAAGTACATTTACAATTGGGTTCGGTTGAGGGATATTATAATCCCCTCCCCTTATTTATGCACTGTCCTCAGTGCATCATATACTCATATACAACAAAATTTTCAAAAATCCTCAAAAAGATGCGAGTATTCTGTCCGCATTGCATCCTCATGCTCCCAAGTAGTGTCCTCGGGACCGTACCAGGTCCATTGGACCCTTACAAGCCCTATGGCTCGATTTCGGAGCTACTTGATTTTTCGGTCCAAAATGTGCACCAGATGCAATTGAAAAGCGTCTTCTTGCTCCACCTGAATCACATTCCAATCAATAACATGATTAGCATCAGGTATATATTTCTTTAGAAATGATACATGGAATACATTATGAATAGACATAGATTCAGGCAATGCAATCATATAAGCAACTGGACCAATCCTCTCTAGGATTTCAAATGGCCCACAAAATCTGCTTGCCAACTTGGCGCAGCTTCCCAGCTTCAGGGAACTCCTGTTAGCTTTCACCTTCAAGAAAACATGATCACCCACTTTGAACTCTCTGTGGGTTCTATTCTTATCGGCATAAATTTTCTGCCTGTCTTGGGCAGTTTTTAAATTCTACTTATTTTTTATCATTTGGTCCTCCATCTCCTTGAGCAACTCTAGCCCAACTTTTGTCCTATCAGCTGGATTATCCCATCTCACTGGAGTATTTCACTTTCTGTCGTAAAGTGCTTCAAATGGGCTCATATTCAACGATGCATGATACCCATTGTTGTAAGTGAATTCTACCAAGTGCAGGTAGTCTTCCCATTTTGATGGTTTGTCCATCACATACATTCTCAGTATATATTCTATCACTCTATTCACCCTCTCTGTCTATCCATCAGACTCATGATAATAAGCTATACTAAAGTTCAGATTCATTCTGAATCCTTTGAACAATCCTTTCCAGAAATTCGAGGTGAATTTCAGGTCTCTGTCGGACACAATTGTTTTAGGAATTCTATGCAATCATGCCACTTCCTTCATGAAATTATCAGCAACATCTGTTGCCTTATGAGTAGTTTCCAGTGGAATAAAATGGGCAGCTTTTGTAAGCTTGTCCACCACCACCATGATCGAATCATGCAGCTTGCCTATTCTGGGAAATCCTATAATAAAATCCATTTTCACCACTTCCCACTTCCATTCAGGAATGGGAAAAGGTTGCAGCAACCCTGCTAGGTGCCTTTCCTCAACTTTAACTTCCTGGTATTCCATACATATACGATGTATTAAGTGATCTCTCTCTTCATACCTGGCCAAAAATAATGGCTCTTGATAGCTGCCACGGTTTTTTGATATCCAGGGTGCCCTGCATAAGGGACATTATGAATTTCATGCAAAATCATATGTTTCAAGTCTTGGACATTTGGAAGAAAAATTTTGTTCTTATGCAACAGTATTCCATCTATTCCCAAATTAAAATTACCCACCTTTTGTGGTATCTTACCATGTTGTAGCTTTGCTACCAATTCTCTGTATTGCAGATCTGCATTTGCAGCCTCCATAATTTTTCTTTTAATATCAATCTAATACATGCTAATGGTTGTAGCATGTAGTTCATGCACCCTCCTGCTGAGTGCATCAGCCACTTTATTCTCTTTCCCCTTGATATGCTTTATATCAAAGTCATAGTTACTTAGAAATTCTAACCAGCTGCTTTGCCTAGAATTTAGATTTGGCTGATCAAATAAATATTTCAGACCGTTGTGGTATGTTCTTAGCTCAAACCTCTTCCCCATGAGGTAGTGTTTCCATTTCCTCAATACATGCACTATGGCTGCCAACTCCAAATCATGAGTGGCATAGTTGCTTTCATGCTCCTTCAACTTCTTTGATTCATAACATATAACAAACCCATTTTGACTGAGGACTCCACCAAGTCCTTCATTACATGCATCTGTGCATACAATGAAGTCTTCATTTGGGTCTGCAATCCTTAACATTGGAGCACTTGTCAATAATTGTTTCAAGTGTTGGAAACTCTTTTCGCAATCCAGTGTCCACTAAAACTTCACCCCCTTAGTTTGCAAGGAAGTGATTAGGTGTGAAATCTTTGAGAATCCTTCAATAAATCTTCTGTAGTATCCTGCAAGACCCATGAATGATCTCACCTCTGTCATATTCTTCGGCGCTGACCATTCTCTAATGGATTTTATCTTCTCAGTATCCACTGCTATCCCATCCTTTGAAATGATATGCCCCAAATAATGAATTTGTTTATAATAAAATGAGCACTTTCTCAATTTGGCATACAATTGATGCTCCCTTAATACTTGCAACACCATCCTCAAATGATGTTCATGCTCTTCCTCTGACTTAGAATATATAATAATCTCATCCAAAAATACAATGACAAACTTGTCCAGATATTCTTGGAAAACACCATTTATTAAGCACATGAAAACAACTGGTGCATTTGACAACCCAAATGGCACCACTATGAACTCATAATGATCATACCTTGTACTGAAGGTGGTCTTTCTAATATATTATTATTTAATCCTTACATGATGGTATTTTGATCTGAGATCTATCTTCAAAAATATATTTGCATCCTTCAATTGATCAAAGAGATCAGCAATCCTTGGCAGAGGATACTTGTTCTTAACAATCACTTTATTCAACTGTTTAAAGTCAATGCACAATATTAATGTTCCATCTTTCTTTTTCACAAGCAAGATTGGGGCACCCCAAGGTGACACACTTGGGCGTATATACCCCTTCTTCAGAAGTTCTTCAAGCTGAATTTGCAACTCCTTCAATTATGGAGTACTCATTATGTAAGGAGTCTTTGACACTAGAGCTTCTCCAGGCATTAGATTATAGAGAAATCAATGTCTCTTTTTGGGGGTAGTCCTGGTACTTCCTTGAACACATCTTCAAATTCTTCTAGGACTACATAATCTTCCAAATTTGGAACCTTATCTTTAGGTGTCTCTTCTATATGAGTTGTAAATATTTGACACCCTTTTCTATAACATTTCTTCAGTTGCAATGCTGAAATTTATCTAATGGTTACTGCCCTAGGAATTCCCTGCACTTTCCTTAGTTTCCCTTCCTCATCCAAGCAGTAAATGCTTTGTTGTGACAGTCTAAGAGACTATGATGTTGGTCCAACCAATCCATCCCAATTAGACAGTCATAGGAACCTATAGGCAAGATCTTCAAATATGTCACGGTGTTCAGTCCATTCATGTCCATGAGGCATGACTTAACCATCTCATTAACTTTTCTTCTGGCTCCTGTAGCCAGCTACACCAACCAGGATTTCCCATGCTTGCTTCTTGGCAATTGCAAACTTTCCACCATCTTAGGGTCTATATAACTATGACTAGCTCCTGAATCAATTAAAATAGAAATGCTTTGGTTGTTGATCATACCTTCCACTTCAATCATGTAGGATTGATACTCTTCTTGCTTGTTGTTCAGGGTTGCATAGATCCTTGGCACATATCTACCCATGTCCTCCATTTTTTCAGCTTGTTTTACATTGTGAACAGCCCTACCTTTTTCACCTCTGTGAGGACAATCTTTGAACCTATGATCTCCTTTACAACCCCAACATTGAATAGGTTGTTGCCTTGGCCTTTGATTCCCTGTGTCAATCATTCTGGGTTCTTTAGGTGTTTCCTGTCCCCGTGGAATATTTTTGAAGAATGGTGGCTTAGCTCCCTTCTTCCTCTGATCCATATGGAATTTCTTTTTGTCTTCCCAATCCTTTTGGAAAGTTGGACTTGCTTTTTGTTGATCATATAGGCATTTAACTTGCCTTATGGTCTCTTCCAATGTCTTGGGATCATCATACTATATTTTTTCACTGATGAATGATGGAAATCCACTCAAATACCTTTGAATTTTGATTGTCTTGTCCTTGATGAAAGAGACATACTTCAGCAATTCTAGAAACCTTCTCTCATATTCATCTATGGTCATACTTCCAAGCTTGAGTTCAAAGAAATCTTTCATTTTCTTTTCATTGTATCTCTTAGTCAAGTATTTCTTCTCAAAATACTTCTTGAATTCCCTCCAAGTAACACTTTTCTATTTAATGTGTTGCACCTGCACAAGATGATCCCACCACATGGACGCCTTTCCCTTGAGTTGATAGATAGAAATTCTACCTTCTGCATGAGAACAATAATTATGAAATTGAAAATACTTTCTTATGCCCAAAAACCATGTTTCTGCATCTTCATCCTTCTTGTGTTCACCATCAAATGTGGGAGGTTTGATTTTATTCATTTCTCCTTGTAGCTCATCCACTCCAGACCTCTTATGCCTTCTGACAGGGGATGAACTTGAGCTGCTTCCTGCTCTCTTATTGGAATGCCTTGGGGAGTGATGGTGGTGTCTGCTAACACTTCTTTCTTTTATTTTCTCATCCGAAGGCTTGTGACTTCCAGATTTGCTTAAGCCACTCTCCTTAACCAATTTATTTTCTATTCTATTCAAGCCCTCCAATAACTTCATGTTGAATTCATCCTGTTACTCCTTAGCTCTCATAATCCTTTCATTATCAACTTTATGGCTTTGGACATCCTTCTGCAAATTTTTAATGGTCTTTGTCATGTTCATGTTTTCATTCCTTTCTTCTCCATGTCCATTAGAGTTTGTTCTTTCAATGCCCAAATGGACATCCATCCCTCTGCTCTCATCTTGTTGAATGTAATTCCCCTATGCCTCTTCCATTCCTATGGAATCTGCACTAATCTGATCATTTTCGTCAAGTCCCTAGTTTCTTCAATGGCGAAGACCTTAGCATCATACTTCAAGAGAAGTGATCTCAACACTTTTTGTACAACCAAAGATTCATCGAGATCTTCACCTAATCCTCTGATAGATTAACAACTTCATCAACTCTAAGAAAAAAGGTTGCAATATCTTCATTTTCATCCATCTTCAAATTTTCAAATTCTTCTCTATGTCGTTGAAGCTTGACCTACTTAACTTTTGGATCACCTTCATAGATACTCTTGAGTTTTCCCCATACCTCTTTAGCAGTGTTTCATCCCATCACTTTGCTAGCAATGGTTGGTGCCAATTCTCCTAGTATAAAATCTCTGACTTTTGAATTACAACTCATAAGCTTCTTCTCATTTGGATTGGTTAGAGCATTATTTGGGATTACATAGCCATTTACAACTGAGTACCAAATGTTTACTCCCAAAGTTGTTAAGTAAATGTTCACTCTATCACTCCAGTATGAATAATTTATTCCATCAAATCTTTGAATCCCCCTTTAAATATTCTCATGGGCATCCATCTCTGCTCAGTATTTTCCTTCCAGTGGTCAAATTGTTCTAAAGGCAACCTGCTATGATACCAATTGTTGATACTAAGAGGGGGGTGAATCAGTATCAAGTACAATTTAAAAACTTTTCAACTTATTCTTTAACCAGATTATATATTCAATTATATCCAATGATCAATGAACAATAGTAGAAGAGTTACACCAATACACCACAATACACCATGCACAATATGTGAGAAATAACCAATAGTTATTTTTCAAGGGAAGTAATGACTTCCAAAGGTAGCTACAACTTCCAAATATAAAGGGAGGGCTAAACATCCAAAAGAAAGATACAATCCTTCAATATAAAGAGAGGTTTGACCTCTCCATCCTTTCCCCTTCCTTCCACCCAAGAATATATGAGAGATAATAAAAATTTACATTAAATCATCACCATCAACCAACCATCACATAGAACATGATAATGCTTCCTAAGACTTCTTCACCTTATGAAATTCTTCAATTCTTGGAATACTTTGATCCTTTATATAATATTACTCAATGTATTCTCTGAAAATCCTCCAAGTTTCACTACTTGAATCCTCCCCAAAAAGAAGTTATAGAGAGAATGGTAGACCTTATTCAATTCTAGTTTATTCAGGAGAGAGAACTTGTATAGAATGCCTCGTGCTCCATATTTAACACCGGATTCTAAAATTTGCACACAAGAAACTATAGCCTGTACTATTTCCAATGAAATTGGTCTCACTTCATTTGGATTCTCTATGAAGAGTTATGACTATTTTACCCAAAACACATGTTTATGACTAGCTTCAGGACTAGTAAAAAACCCTATCTTCCACAGAGTGTATCTCCAAAATAATAGAGAATAAAGAGCTAAAATTTTACCAAGGGTACCTAGACATGTCTTCTTAATACCATACCAATTTCACCATTTGAATTGTTATATAAAAAAAATTATAGAGAAAATGGTAAGATGATATCTAAATAACATACCTTAGAACACATCACCAAAAGACTTCATCATCCCTTGAAATCTGGCCTTTTGTACTTCATATTTCCTCTGAAATTTGACTTGTGTGTGTCAAATGAATGTATAATGATATGTATTTATACCCTTTATTTCACTTCCTTTTAACATTAGAGCCGACCTGTACTTCCTTCTTCAATTCACTTTGTCATCTTCAAAAATTCATTTCTCCTCAACCATGAGGATCCATGTGATGTGTCACCTACCACTGGAAACAACATGATGTATACTATCCATCCATGGGTGTTATGTCTACACGTGCATTTTCCTTCATGTCCAAATACCTTCATCAATATTGTGGTCCAAAACCAATGACTAGGGTTGACATCAATGACAACAAGCAATCTTCCAATAGCATGTTCAATCTTGAGAATGAATTGAATAAGATTAAGATTCTAGTTCCTTTGGTTGAACTTGCCAGAAATATGGTTTACAAGAAGCATATTTCAAAGGTAATTAATTTTCCAGATGCGTAATGTCAAGATGATGTTATTAACTTGCAATATGAGAAACCAATGATTATGTTTGGACCACATATTGAAAATGATAAAGACTCAGTGGCCCCGGTTTATATCACTCTTATTGTCCATGACCATTTGTTAAATAACTGCATGCTAGATTCAGGTGCTTCACATAATTTGATGCCGAAAATATTAATGGAGAAATTGGTCTTACAAATTACCAGGCCTTATCAAGATTTATACTCTTTTGATTCCATAAAGGTTAAGTGTCTAGGTATGATTAAATATTTAGTTGTAAATCTAGATCTAATTCTTGTTAAAAGTATTCATATGGATGTGGTAGTACCTGATGTTCCTGCAAAATATGGAATGATTTTATCAAGATTGTTTGGTGCAAGGTTAGGAGGATTAGTTCAGTTGGACATGACATATGCAACTATTCCTATTTTTGGTGGACAATTTACCAAACTGTACAGAGAAACTAGACTGGCCTATACAGTAAGTGATCCTAAAAACCCTAATAAGTATCGAGTCTATGTTGTTGATCAATATTTAAGAAATTATATTTTATCTATAGATGATGATTTTCAATTTTGTATAGAAAATTAAAATACAAAAATAGAAGCTCCAAAGGAAAATGTAAATATTAGAGATGGGATGTGGAAAAAAAATTCGATGGCGCCTCATCTTGGGAAGGAGAAAGAGTTGGAGTACTATTCGTGGCACCAAATGATGAGTATTACATCCATTTTTCTTATAGATTGCAATTTGAAATTGATTACACAAATAATGTATGTGAATATGAAGATTTAATTTTTGGATTAGAAGTTGCTACAAAATTAAAAATTAAACATTTGATAGTTTATGGGGATGTGGAACTTATTGTAAAACAGATCAGACAGTTATATCAAGCTAAGCATCCTAGAATGAGGTCATATATAAATTGTGCATGGGATCTAATAGAAAAAAAATTATTATCTTTCAACATTCACACTATTCCCAGATTGCATAATCAACAAGAAGATTCATTAGCTAAAGTTGTAGCTACCTTCATACCACCTAATGTTCTGAAATTGAAGTATCACATTGACATGAGACATAAACCTTCAATTCCAAATAATGTTCACTATTGACAATTTTTTGAAGATGATGAACAAATAAAACAATTTTTGGAGATGGTAGATGAATTTTATGAGACTCACACAGATCAGGAAAATAAAAATGATCAAGTTTGGATTATGCAAGAAGGAGAAAATCCAGAGCAATTCAAAGAAAAAAATGAAAATCAGAAAATGCTCTTGCTAAAGAATAATAAAATTCCAAAGGGTCTTATTATGTTAGAAATATTGTTCAACCAAAATGATATACCTTTAAAATCTACCTTGTCGCCTCAATCAGAAGAGGTTGAAGATTGTAATGTGGGATGAAATGAAAATCCAAAACTGGAGAGCAAAATCCAAAACTTTTCAAAGAGAAATAAAAAATGGAGAGCAAAATTTATAAAATTTTAAGGGCAAGCTATTATTGGCCAAGGTTATTCACTGATGTAAATGCAAGGTTCAAAGCTTGCAAATCATGCCAACTTTTTGCTGGATATTAAAATCTTCCTTCCTTACCTTTAGTTCCCATTAAAGATGAATATCCTTTCCAACAATGGGGCCTAGATTTCATCAGATATATTCATCCACAATCAAGTGCCCAACATAGATGGATTTTAATTGCTACTAATTACTTTACTAAATGAGTAGAAGCTATTCCAACTCGAAACGCTACAGATTCAGTAGTAATAAATTTTCTGGAAGAGAACATTCTTGCAAGGTTTGGTTGTCCGAGAAAAATAGTCATAGATAATGCAGAAGCTTTCAAATATATTTCTATGATAATAAAAAAAAAATCAAAATACAATATCATTTTGGGTCATTCTACAGCTTATTATCCTCAGGGAAATGGGTTGGCAGAGTTGTCTAATAAAATTTTAATGATGATAATTAAGAAAGTTTTGACAGAAAATAAGAAATCATGGCATATACATTTAAAATATGCTCTATGGGAAAACATAATCGCCAACAAGAAATCTATAGGTATGTTCCTTTCCAATTATTTTATGGCACATATGTTATTCTTCCTATTAATCTTTCTCTTCCTGTGATGAAACTCTAGTTGGATGTTAATGAAGAACCAAATGATTTGAAAAGAACAATAAATAAAATAATTGAAGTCCGGCAGAACAGGAGAGAAGTGGATGATATGCTTCAGAAATGCCAAGACAATATGAAGGGCGTCGTGTTTTATAAGAAATTCAAAGACAGGGAGTTTCTTCTTGGAGATTAGTATTGAAGTGGGAGGCCATAAAAAAAAACGTTGGGAAACATGGAAAAATTGACCATCTCTGGTTTGGTCCTTTCAAAATTGCAGCAGCGGAAGGGAGAAATTCATTCTCTCTTGAAAATTTAAATGGAGAAATTCTTGAGGCCCCTATCAATGGGTGGTTTTTAAAACATTTTATGCATTAGTTTAATTTTTAATTTCCATTGTATATACTGGATTGGATTGGATTTACGTTGGAAAAAAAATTATTTCTTTTTCTTTTTCAGAAATTATTTAAGCATCTTTTAATGCAAAATTTATGTAAATATTTTCAAGAAAAAATGGTTTCGATTTTATTTCAAGAAAAATAAAAAGAAAATGTTATTTTTTCTACAAAATGTAAATTAGCTTTTACTTTTCAAAAATAAAACTCACTCAATAGTTATTAAAACAATACTCCTCTTGACAAAAACGGTTGAAATTTTCAGAGAATAAGGTTGTCAAAACATAATAACAGTCTTTGAATACAGAAGTTTAGAAATTATATGTTCAAAAATTGATTTTTTGTACAAATGACTGCCTATCCCTCTACTTAGCTTTGTCAAAATTTTCATAGTTTCAAAAAAGAGAAAACAAAGTAGATATGGAAGAAAAAACAAAGTAGATACTTGTGTTTTACTTCCTTTACTTCCTTTACTTCCACAGTATCGTCTAATTGTTGAAATTCCACTTTTTCTTGAAAGGCCAATGATCGAGGTTATTCAACATTATGACAATCTATTGGAGGTGTACGTTCTTCAAGAAAAGGAGATGATGCTGAAGAAACTCAAGACCCATCTGATTTCGTAAGAATTTTCATTAATGATTGTCGTCTGCGCAAAATTCTCAACTGTTGGCGATGAGAAATTAAACAAACTGGGTTTTGACTCACAACTCTTGTTACAATTGTCGTTTCCTCTTGATGTCGCAGCTCCTGATATCGAATCCACTGATGAAGTTGAAATTTGGAATTTTGGAGCTCTTGAGTCCTTTCTGACTGCTCCTGAACCTTTTTTTGGAGAGTAAAGATCATGCAATCAACACATTCACATTCATCACGTTCACCACTCATCTCTTCTCTTCTTCGAACTCTCTAAAATTAGTTGATGAATAAATACAATTCATTTTTCAAAACTTCAAAGGAAATCAGGTAATGACTCCTCTTATTTCTTATTATTTAGTAAAAAATGAAAATCTTGATTATAACATACATGAGGGATATTTCCCATGAATTAAAGATAGCTTCATCATCTATTGAAAATATTGGAGAAGCAGGGAAAATACGATATGTAACATCATTCTGATTAGATATAAGATCATCTCTGGTATGAAAATAAATCAATAATTATAAGAAAATCAAAACAGTTAGAATATGACTACGGAACATAGAAAATCATGAGTCTTGTCTTGATCTGGATTTAGGAGTGGAACAAACTAATTAATAGACTAAATACAATAAACACAGAGACATGAAGAAAAACACAGATGTCTAGTGAATAATATCTTCTATTGAATAAATGAAATAGGATGAAACTATAAAACTTCATAATTGAAACACTTGCTCGAATGGTGGTAGCTATCCTTGAGAAGATATGTGGCTGCTACGTGCATATGTCTAAGAAAAAATATTATAATAAGGATCTAGAGGCCTTTTTAGCATTACTCATGAATTCCAAAACCCTAGACATCCAAAGACCTAACCGTAGGAGATGAAATGTCAATATTTATGTGGGCCCCTATGGGTAAGTTGGTATATCAACTTCTCGGGGTCGTAACTTTTGCATACGACCTTTGTTTTAGGCGTGTGATATCCTATTGGAAAGGTCTTTTCAAGAACTACAGATTATGCTATCAAACTAACTTTGTCTATAGTTTGACTATGGCGAGCCAAAAAACACTATTTATGGCCCCAAAACGGCCCTGGAAGTATAGAAAGATGTGCTGACATGAAAACATACAAAATAAGCCAATTGGATTAGGTGGGAGACCAACACTATCCACCTAGAAGATGTGTAGGGATTCAAACATCCTCGAAAGTGTAGAACCCACAATTACGGAGAAGAACATAAGAACGTATTGAACTAAAAGTTGTCAAGAGGAGCCAATTGGAATAGGTGGGTGGCCACCAATATCCACCTGGATCATGTTTGGACATTGAAACTCGTGTGAATTATTTTTTGTTCATATTGCGATGTTTCTAACTTTTGATATATTTGTCTCTCTCTCTAGTATTTTCTACGAATAATATTCTTCTTCATTCTCAATCATGTTAATCCATGTAGAAATGATAAAACTTATCCTAAAACTAAAAAATTAGAAGCATATTTTCAAAACAAGTCGAGCGAATATTTTTTATGTTTCTTTAGTTTAATTGAAAAAGTATTTTGAGGATAATCCTAGTAAATTTATCCCTAATATCATATTTTATCTAACGTCTTTGCTCAAGGTTTATCCATGAAATAAATAATTTTTCCCAAAATTTACCTATAGGTAAAGGTATACTTAGAATTGAAAGAAAAATAATCTCAGAGTATTCTTAAAACTGTAGACAAACCTTGTTTTTCATCAGATCAGAAACAAATGTCATCCCTTGTATCTTAGATACAAATTTATTGCTCCCACTTCAAAGTAATAAAATCAAGGACAGATGGTGAAAGGAAATTCACAAATTGATTGCCCCCATATTTCCCCAATAGAGATGATGAAAGGAAATTCATATATTGATTTCCCTCATTTCGGTTAAATGAAAGCTTGTTTTTGAAGTGGTGAAAAGAAATTCAATTAAGGGAGATATAAATAACTTCACCGGGGTACTGAACATGCCTACTGGCAATGAAGCAATATCTATGATGTCTATAAGGTTGTCATACACACCTATATAATATACTGTGTCATCTAGTTCTTTTTCAATAATATTTATATCCTGAACCAATTGGGATTCCTTAAATAAACATACTTTGCATCTTTATAACGTTGAAGAGAGAACAGAGTCAGTTAAAATATGATATTTTTGTTAAAACTACTTTGATTATCCTAAAAAAATCTAGAATCAATTTTAAGAAATGAAAGCACGTATTATCCTATCTTGAAATCAAACACCAAGTGTGCTTTAAGATTTTTAGATATGGTTATCTTCATCTTTTATATATATGGTTAAGTTTCAAATATATTAAATCAATCAACGAAATAAATAATGACTCCATTTACCCAATAAAGGCACATGTTCTACTATTCTTTTGTGCCTCACAGGGAGCCACAATCCCCAAATAGAGCCTATGTTAGAACACTATAGAAATTTTCAAATAAAAATAATATTTTGAAGTCCGTTTTGTTTTGTTCTTTTCAAAATAAATTTTGAAAACTTAGGAATATCATTTTTTAGAATAAAATATGTTTTCATTACATCTTGACAGGGCCCATCAAATACCAACCATTAAAAAATTAGCAATAATATGGATCGATAGCTCCTGCGACTTTGAAGTTATAGAATTGCAAAAGGTTTAAGCAAAAGAGAAGTACGAAGTTCACTTCGAGACTTCGCGCTTCGGGAGAGCAATCTCAAAGTGTTCAAATCCATAAAACATCCCGAATCCGCGAAGATGTGGAGTCCCGGAGACCTGAATTCCGCAAAAGTATTTAAAATAAATCAAATGATGTGTCATATGACACCTGTCAATCTTTACTTGTGCTGACACGTGGCACTCTTTTTGGGAACCGTAGTCACATCATTCACACTATTTCAGGTGACACATGTCACTCACTCTTATAACATGTCATCAACACTAACTTCATTACTACCACATCACTCCAGGAGATTGTCCTCTGGGAGATCAATCAAGAACAAATTCAAATGAGTGTCGAAGCGCTCGAATGATCGTAATAATAAATCACTAAAGAGTAATGGGCTAAGAAGGTTTAGGTAGGTGTGATTAATGGTAAGTAATCACTCCATGAATTTGGACTTTGGGGAAAATCTATTCACCACTAATGCAAACTCCTGAAGTCTCGGAGTTCCGAAGCACTTAAAGTTAAAGTGACCTTAAGCCGTGATCAATTAAAACAAAACAATAATTAAAGGTTGACTAGTTGCTTCGTGAACTCGGCCTTCGGGAGATATTTGTCAAACTCAGGAATGTCGAATCATTGAATACCTTATCTTGATTACGGTTATTAAATGTGTATTTAACGTGGCTAGGGTAAAAGATTGGGAAAAATCTTGTGACCATCCGGTAATAAATTTGACAGATTTGGTATGATTACTCTATCAATAGATTAATGAGAGGATAATTAGTGATTAACATTTATTTAAATAAAGGTATTTCGAACTTCATATCATTTTTCCATTAACATCCATAACTTTCTCATCCAGTAGTTTGAACTCACAGCTTTTACTTCTCACAGGAGGGTCAACATCGACATTTGAAAATCATGGCACCATGTAAACCAAGAAAGAATAAATATTCATTTACTGAGGAGCCAAAACCAAATGCAAAATTTATTTCATATACTACCACTCGAATGCAGACGTCATTAAAACATGGAAGCAGGTTTATGAAATTTTAGAGAAGGAAATTTCTCTTTTTTCGGATGATTTAGCTGGAGACGGAGATGAGTCATTTGCAACTAATCTAAGTCAGGTGGCTAATTCGAAACTTCACAACATTGCAGATCGGACGAAATTAATGTCATATACTGATATGTTAAGTTGGGCCTTAGAGAATGTGGATATCCCGATGAGAACCATCTACAATCACCAGAAGACGATTGCCAACTCTTTCCGACCTCAGGACATTCAAGTAATCTACAAATTAACCCCCAACCCCAAATATACTTACATTGCATCATTTATAATGAATTTTGAGGATGATGAATGCACAAAATATGCCAGAACCGTTCATGATATAGTAAAATCATGGTGGTAAAATCAAAATAAATTCAAAACTGATAGCCAAGTTATATATTCTATAGCCTCTTGTGATTCCCATATTTTTTATATTTCCATGATTCTTTGTAGAATGTTTGGAAAGAAAAATCCTACGCATTTTACTATAGAGTGGGTTCCTATAATTCATGAAGTTGTTGAGGGTTATACTTTTGATTGCGGAACATTTATGTCAGATAACCTAGCTAGACAAATCGTGGATTAGAAAAATCAGAATTCTAAAGGAGAACATGCTCCTTTCTATATGTACGCATATATTATGGATGCAATTTGTTTCAGAAACCCATTTCCTCTTATGAATTGGAGTTGGACTCCAACTGTCACTGACCCTATACATTTCTATCATTTGAAATTATGGGAGGAAAATGTAAAGGATTATTTTCATGATATTTGTAACAATGTGATCATTCCAATTCACGAAATTATCTATGGTCATCCTCCCCCCATAATTTCAGAACAAATTATTGGGAATTTAGGTGCCTTTGCAGATTGGTACATTGAGGAAAACTTCTCTTACATCATATTTTTCGGTTGCTTCACATCTCCACATTCTCTTCCCAGATTTCTACCAAACAAAATTGTTTGCAGAGAAGTGGCCTATCAAATAGTTTCAACAGGAATTACCAAAGAGCTGAAGGTCGCACAGAAAATATTTTGGCCAACCTTTCCCATATAGGTTGGTATATTCTCATTATCTGACTTTGGACATGCTAAGGTGGAGGCTTCATCCTTAGAAGATATTAAATCAATTGACATTGAATTCAAAAGGCATGATCCATATAGGGTGGTAGAAAATCATTTAGCTCAATTCAAAATGAAGAGATACACCCATGAAGATTCACCCTATGAAAAACATTTCAGAGGATTTAGATCATATGATGAGGTTGTATCCAGATTTCAAACTCTTCCTTAAGAACAACAGTCAGGTTTCCTGAGTTTTCAAAACCACAGAAGGAACATTCTACCTAAAATATTTTAGGAATAACAGAGGCTTAATCCAAGTTCACAGGTGGAAAAATCAGCAGAGCTCAAGCAACATGACTTTCCTGAAGAAAAAAACAAAGAAGTGGAAAATACACTAGAAAAATTGTCCAAAGATGCAATAATTACAGGAATATCCATACGAGGTAAAAGTGATCAAGAATTATTAGTATCATTTGAATCTTTTATGAAGCATGGGCACAATTTTCCTCTGTCATTTTCAAACACCGAAACTACAGTGAAAGATATCACAAATCAAGGAGAATCTATTACATTTATTTCTCCCATACAATATTTGACTCACCTAGCAACAAGTTATGATTTACCTTATTCAGAGGTTATCTTCAGAGGTTATCGATATACATGACCTGATACCTATTGAACCTAAAGATATGCCTTCCTCAGATTTATTTTTCAACAGCAAAAGGAAGGTTATCATATGAAGAGAATGTCAACAGAAGGAGGGAGGAATTAACAAAAATAAAGAAGGATATATGATGGACAGAGACAGAGTGACCATGAATTCACAAAAGAAGTTACAGATTCACCGGAAGATGTTGCATTTGCTAACTTGTGGTCAGTGGACAATTTGAGAAAACAACTTGACCAAAAGAATATTTTGATTGAACAATTGCAAAATGATATGCAATAGATGGAAGTTATTTCCAAAGAAAGAATCACTTTTGATATGAATCAAGTTAGACAGGGTTTTGAACAACAGATTAAGCAATTAGAAGATAAATTGAAATTAAGGGTTCAAAATAAGCACTTGAGTAATAGCATGCTCTCTCAGCGAGATAAATTAATAAATAAATTGCAATCTCAGATAACCTCAATCGAGATCACATTAATTGATATGTTTTCCTTCAAGAAACACGCATCAAAGGTGAATGAGCAGTTGCATATTTCCCAGTAGGATCTGTATGAAATTTTGGATGACATTCAAAGACATTATCAGCTAATCAATAATTTTTTGAAGAATATTTATGAAAAAGAGAGGGAATCTTTTATGGCTAGATCCAAATTCCAATAATTTATAGTGTGGAGGAAAAAGCTCAATGTACCTGGAATTTCCCCCTTTTCACAACTTGAGCAGATAAAAGGAGAAATGGCTTTAAAGGTCTGGAAGAACAATCTTGAAGAAAATAAAAGGCTAGCTAGAGAGGAAAAACAAGCTTGTCTTGATGTTCTTTAGGCTATAGATATAGAAATGGAAGAAATTGATGTCATTAGTATTCATGATACACTTGTACAACTTGAGATCGAAAAGAGTAAAGAATATCTAAAGAAAAACATAGAGAATGTACAAAATTCTATACTACATGTAAATCATGTTGATTTACGAATGGTAAATGATCTTCTTGTGAAATCAAGTTTACAACATCAGATCACACAACAAGCAGTTGTTAAGATTCAAGAAAATCTACCATTGGTGCATAAAAAGGATTTTTCATTTGAATTAAATTCAAATATCGAACCCTCCAAGTTTGTTATTTCATTATTGGATCTACATACACAATTCAAGGATCAGAAAAAAACTAAGTACATCCACAAGCAAATAGAGGATGAATGAATTTCTAGCAAGTGAAAGAAATCTCAGAAAATGCTCAATATCTTCGTTATATTTCTTAGTTTATATTGTATTCTATTTTGAGAGCTAAGAAGGTGGAATGTCTAAATAGTTTTCGTTAAGACAATTTTTGTATAAATAAATAGATTAAAGATATACAGCCTGAGTGGGCCTAATGGTTAAGAACATGTGTTTCGTCTTAAGAGGTCACAAGTTCAAATCCAGAGGGGGGTAGGGTATGTATACCTTCGTAGACTTTACTAGTCAAATCACTGGGCGGAGGGGGGTCCCTTGTCCCACAAACAAGGGGGTCTCATACACCAATTTGGTGTGTTGGCTTGGCCGTGACCTTAAAAATATATTATTATCATTATTATTACTATGGGATTCTTCTGGCCGAATGTAAAAGAGAACCTTCTTAATACCAATTTGAAAGAGAAGAGAAAGATTCTACATTTCATTTCCTTGAGTTAAGTGATTTATGTGTATTTCCATTTCATAATATTATTTTCTTCACTCTTTGGCTCTTAAAGATTGAAAGACTACAATTTAGTAACACATCTATTGTGGTCCATATAATTGGATGTTTGTTCAGCTACAACTTTTCCTATGTTTTTACTGTGAGTAAAACAAGACCTATATCTGTGTGAATTTCCTCATTTCAATTCATCTTCCAAAGACCCATCCTTCATAATTCTTCTATTATGGATAAGGTAAGATTTATCAGTATTAGATACCTTACTTTGTTTTGACAATTTTTGTTAATCAATTCTACTTTCCATATACTCAATATTTATAAAAGACTAAAAGAAAGAGATATTTCCTCTATTTTTTCTAATCATTAAATACATTTGAAGTTTCATCTTAAAACTGAAGGTAGAAAAAGCATTATAAAAACAATTCTCTTAAATTTTGGATGCCTGGCATTATTATTTGAGCCTAGAGTAAATCTCAGGAACAACATTTACCACCAATATTTCCTTCATCAAGTAATTTGTGTTGATCAGTGATCAATAGGCCATGGAAATATTCAAACATGTAATCCTTACCATCTTCCTTACATGCCTTCCAGTTGGTGCAGAAACTTGAAACGAACATGTCAAATAGTGTTATTGAATTCATTAGGACTGGTTCGATGAGTTGTATATATTTCTTCTAACAATTCTTTCCACATTCTCCCAATTTCAATTACAGTTCCTTCACATGCACCAAATAGTCCTCTATTTTTTTCAAAAGAATGAGGATAATAGAGGTCAACTCTTTCTCCAATTGCATGATATGGTTTTCATCGAATCTATTGAACGAAAACTTCATCTTATTCCAGACTTGATGAGGCTAGTCGTTTCCACTATGGGGAAAACGAATCTCCCATGAGATATAGGTCATGATGACCCCTACAACCTCATCCTTCTTTCCATGAACAAATTTTTTTTCTTGATTGTCTCTTGGATCTGGAATCAAAGTCTTTGTATACTACCACGATCCTTTACTCTTCAATAGGGTTTCCATATCTGTGTTGGGTTGTTATATTCTTTGTAGTTAAAGTCAACTTTAGATATATCGACTAATGGACAAAGGCTAAGGTGGATCTACAGCAAGTCGAAGGCTAAGGAAGTCGACCAGGAAAATTCAAAGTCGAAGATATCGACAACAATTCATTTGACAAGAGGTCAAAGTGCAGGCATGAGACGAACAACTAGAGACCGAATGAAGTATGACTGGTAGTTGACTGGTAACCCGTCTTGGAAGTGGACTATAACATAATCCCAATATTTGCGTGATTTGTAGCCAATGATATGCATAGATTTGTAACCATTTTTAGGTGCCAATATTTAGGGTTTTCTTATTGTAAATCCTTAAAAGAGGCGTGTTGTATGGCTGTAAATTCTATTGTTGTAATCGTGTAATACACTTATGCAGGTTAATGCATGTGTAGGTATAGGTTGTTGGTCATGCATATGTAAGCCGAATTCATTGTAGGGTTTTTCTTGCACATGCAATAGGGTATGATGTTGATTTTTTCTTAGGTGTGGACCAACATTAGGCATGTAACCTTTTATTCTTATTGAATAAAACAACAAGAGAGCAGAATGCTCAAAGGAATGTTGGTTTCTCCCAGTTAAGGTTTCTAGGGTAAAAACTCGGTGTATTGTGTGATTGCTTGTTTCATTTATGTTCTTGATTAAATTATTCTTCTCTTCTACTAGGATTAGTGTGGAAGTACCCTACATTTCAGGACATGTGGTATAAGAGCTTAGGTTTTCCCTAACAAGTGAGTGATCAGAGTGGTGTTATGCTTTGGCAAGTATTTCAGATCTTGATTTTCCAATCTTGAATCTGAGGACTAAACCCTAGGTATAGTAAGAGTCATAAGTCTTATATTGTAAATATCATGGTAAAGAATGGAGAGCAGTTCTAGAATAGAGATAGAAAAATTCAATGGACAAAATTTTGAGCTTTGAAAGCTTAAAATGGAAGATCTTCTTGTGGATCGAGAAAAATGGAAAGCGATTTGTCCAGGTACCCAGTCAACAGGCATGTCGATGAAAGAATGGGAGAAACTCAAAAGAAGAGAAAGAATTATGATTTGGATTTGTCCTGCATATTCAGTGTTGATGAATGTCTTGGGTGAATATTTGGCCAAGAAACTATGGGACAAGATGGGAATATTATACCAGTGGAAATCTCTGGTAAATAAGTTGTTTCTTAGAAAGAAAATGTATCTTCTAAGTATGAGTGATGGAAGTTGTGTGACTTATCATTTAAATACATTTAACATAATGTTAATCTAGTTATCATTTGTGGATATTAAGATATCTAATGAGGAGAAGTGTATCATCCTATTTTGTTCTTTCCAGACTCCTAGGATACCTTAGTCGCAGTTATTTGCAATAATACAACCACACTAGCGCTAGAGGATGTGGTTTCTTCTCTGTTGTCAGAAGAAATGAGAAGGAATAACATGGAAGGATCGACCAAAGATGCTCTGGTAGTGAGAGGTCGACCTATAGATATAGATAAAGGAATATTCTCCAATAGAAATTTAAAGTTGAAGGTAGATCTAAATCCTCGGTTTAGTCGATGCAAAGATGTTTGAAATGCGGTAAAGTTGGGCATTACAAAAAGGATTGTACTTCGAAGGAAACATAAGTCAGTGATGGATCTGACGAGAAGCAGTTAACTGAGAGAAATATGACCTCAGACAAGGGAGTTTATGTGTATCTGGCATCGACCAATACACAGTCAGATTAAGATGTTTGGTTGATCGACTCAAGAGAAGATTATCATATGACACCACATAAAGAATAGTTTTTTGAATATGAACAATATTGTGGGGGTGATGTGTTCTTGGGGAACGACTCTGCTATGGGGAAAATCCCCCTAAACTAGGTCAAAAGAATAGGCAGAGTGAAAAATCCCTTAAAAGACTTATCTACCTTCAATCTACCCCAAAACCATCTAAACTAAGTGATGGGAGAAAGAGGAAAGAGAGGGTTAATAAAATGAAACAATGCAACAACATACATAATCTCTAATAATCGCTTTAAAAGTCTAAACATAGCTATAAATTCTCAAATTAACAAGAACATGTAAACATAGGGTTTTGGGACAAGGATAATCTATTTTATTCAAATTCAAGATACAAAAGGTTATAACCTTTGTTGGCGACCACTCTATGAACCAAGTCCAGTATCCTTTGTTGTGGCTCCATGTGAATCAATCCCACATTAGCTTCTCACAACCAACATATCATCAAGGGAAGGAGGAAGGGCTGCATAAGGAGAAAGGTTGGAGGGGGAAGCTGAGGCTAAAACTCAAAATGAGATGCAAATATTTGGCAAAGAAAGGGAAGGGATTTTGGCAGAGTTTTCTTATTCTCTTGTTCATGTCCATAAATGACTCCCTGAGACCCCTTTTTATATGAGAAAAATATGGTTATTCGGTTTGGGGACGGGATACAAGGGGTAAAATGGTTAGGAAACCCTCCATAGCCGGTAAACTCCATCGAATTTCGTGCAATTTTATGTTTTTTACAACTTTTGGAGGTAAACGTTGGCTAACTAGCATGTACCACGCATGTGTACACAGTCTAACTAGTATCCATCATTCATGTGTATGCAGGCTATTAGTGCAGCAAAATGCATACACTATCCAAAAAAGGTTTTTTTAGAAGGAAGCATCAGCAGTATTTTTGGAAAAGTATGCAAATGGATGGGAAAATTTCTTGTATGATGGATATGGAATTTTTGGACTATAATAGATGCCCCCTAATGTGTGAGGTTAGAAGAGAAACTGATGGCCGAAAAAATTACAATATATTTACAAAGTGGGAAGGCATGGAATTGAGTGAGCATGTGACAAGTGTTCATGAGCGTGTCATCTGCAAAATAATGATAATCTCTCTGAGGAGGGAATACCCATGCTTGGGATGAACTAAGCATGGATTCCAATAAGGTACACTATAGATCCCTGACATATATGACTACAAGACAAATATGAATGTCTATATAAAGTGTAGCCACAAACAATACACAATAGATCTACATCTCAATATCATCTGAAGATATACAAGTACAATTTGATATGCATATTCAAGAAGCATCAACGCTTGTGGCTAGAGATGAGGACTTCATAGCTCGAGAAACAACTTGAAGATATTCAAATCTCGGGTATGAGTACAATAGGAGTATAAAAATCACTACTTTGAGGTCTTCAACATGTCATCAGGGAAAGATTGGAGGATCTCAATCATCAGGCACAGAAATTCATTGATTTTGAATCTGATCTTGACTGAACTCTCGAGATGGTTGACTCATGAAAGTCAAGAGATCAACTGTAGAATGGCCAACTCAAGTTGGATAAAATTTCTATTGGACAAAATCACGACAAAATGATGAGACTCGGGCAGGCTATTATTGACATAAGTCTATGATACAGGAGGCACCACAAATTATCCATATGTTTGGAATAGTAACCAAACAGAGGAGGACATAACTCTATGTATCGAGAACAACTTCCTAAGGTCATACTAGATCCCAATGCTTGGTGAACAAAAGGAAGGATGTTCTTTGTCCAAGGGAGACTATATTGTTTCCGATAAAAGAGAATGCATATCACATCCCCTCTTTTTGGAATATTTGATTTTTTTGTCTTTTTCAAAATTTTAACGAGCTTGAAACATAATAAAACAATTCTATGTTACAAAGGAGGAACGAGTGTTGCGAGCAAGCAAACTAGTTCCAAGCGCATGGAACATACTGATGCTCAGTGTAAGGATACATGGGCAAGATAAGGACACTCGAGAAAATTCCTCCATGGGTGAAGGTGTCATATCGCGAGGGAAAAAGTGCTACAATGCTTGCATTTAAGGAATGCTTTGAAGGTTCAGTTAAATAGAAACATGAAGCTAACATTAGGCCAAAGACACAAGAATGCGACATTTGATGTGATTAAGGATGACACAACAGGACTCCTTCCATGTAGCCCAGAGAAGGTAAGCTCGATGGTTTTTCACGTTTAGAGAGTCGAAAAAACACTAAAAGAAGACTCCAGTGTGTTCCTTTTTTGTAATTAGTCCAGTCGGTTCGAAAAAGGGTTAAACTTAGATCGAAAGGACGTCCCTTCAAAACCATTTTAATGAGTGTGACCAATACAATATCACTCGGCTATCTTTTCAATTTTAACGAGTCTGAAAAGAGCTTAACTATGGACTCACGGCCTTTTCTAAGTTTAGTCCCCTTAGCCCAAAGTATAAAATGTAACTTAGGAGAACTCTCACGATGATACATGTCTCCCGAGGCATACCTTTTTCCTGGATAATCTATTGGCTGAAAAAAGGGTTAAACTTATGCCAAATAGATATTCCTTCTAGACCAATTAAGGAGTGTGAAAGGAATAAGGTCACTCAGAAATATTTTCATATTTAGGGAGTCTGAAAAGAGCTTGACTATGGAAACCAAGGGTGTTCCTTTTTCATAGATAATCTCCAAGTCCTGAAAAAGAAATAAACAAAAAATAGGGAGAATGGCCCTTTTTCAAAAATTTAGTCCCTCGGGCCCAAAAAATGGTTAATCTTATGCCTGATAATACTCTCCTAACGAAACGAAGCTCCTAGGGAATACCTTTATTTGTAAATTAACCATCTGAACCTAAAAATGGGTAAACTACCGCTAAACATTTGTGCCTTCAAATTTTAGTTTGGTGAGCATGAAGGGAAACAGTACCGCTCGGTAATCTTTTCAATTTTAGAGAGTCTGAAAAGGGATTAAAGAAGACTCTATGGGGGATTATTTTCTTAATTAATCCAAACGAGACCGGAAAGAATAAATAAGCTCTTGTTAGATGTTTCTTTCAAAGTTTAATCAATCCTAAAAGACAACAAATCATTCTCATAGGGAGTCCCTCGGTTATAAGCTATAAAATATGAAGAAGAATGGGGCTTCGATATACAATCATGACGAGACTAAAAGGAATCCCAATACTATGGAAAAACATCATAGCATGGACGCCAAAATGCAACAAAGGATCTACCTAGGGAATCCATGTAGATGAAGGCTCTACCACCTAATTACGACACTTCTAAAGCAACATAGAAGGTTCTTTGTCATGCTTAAGTGGAATCAACCATATGGAAAAGAAAAAAAAATCAACAATATGCAAGATGCAAGGTGATGAGAACCTAACATATATGCAAATGTAATAAAAACAAATTACCATGGCATGATGTGAGTGTAACCCGTCTCATAAAAACACCAAACCAAAAGAAATTTTTCATTAGAATGATCTAAAGATCTCTCAAAAATAAACTCGAGTAGCCACCGAGCTAAGAATAGGGAAAAATAGAACTAAACTAGGGTAAAAAGAGACAAAAAAGACAATAATAAGGGTGGATAGCTCATTTTAACCATTGCAAATTCGAAAATAACCAAAATGCCAAAAAATCCTCTTCTTTAAAACGTGAATTCGAGGAGCTACGGTGAATGAAAGATCTTCAAACCTTAACCAAGTAAGTAAAAATGACCTCTCTCAACCCTTTCATTCATTATTTATGGATTATTTCATTATTTAGAGGGTTCGTTCCCTAGTAGAAAGTTCAGGCATGCGTGTACGCAGGATTTCCACGCATATGTATGTGGGAAAAGTAACACTTAGCCCACATACATACACGATTGTGTTAAAGACAGCCCACATACATCTCCTTAAGATTTCAAAAATATGAAACAAGGGACTAACCTCAGAAACTTTTTTGCAATAGGATGTAAGTTGACTAGTGAGAGAGAGAACATGAGGAGTTACATGTCCTGGTAGAGGAGGATCCAGGGGCCATTGCCATGCTTAAGTAGTGTGGTATGTGGAAGTTCTTTCAGTGTCCATTCATGAGGGCACAACCAAGGCTATTGAACCATATGATAGAGTATTGGCATCCATATGCATAGGCCTTCATGATGGAGGGACAATCATTGACTCCGACGACGGAGGATATATACTTTTTGATCAGCCTCTACAGGAGGGGGGATTTGATCAACTTGAGGACCTTTCCTCTAGGATTGCACAACATAGAATATTACATTGGCATGTATTGCAAGGTTGGCACTGAGAAAGTAGGATCTCAGGTGAAAATTCATAAGATCACGAGCCTCAATCTTCATATAGTGCTTTACATGATTGGGCAGATCACGTGATCTGCAGCACTACATCAAGATTCACGTGCATATATGTATTTTGTAGCTCAATGTCTAGATGCCACCATCTTTGACTAGAGCACTACAATGATCACATATATGAAAAAATAATTGACTAACTAATGAATAAGGGAAAACAATAACTTTGAGTTCAGGATCATGTTGTACGCTTTATTTTTCAAGAGAGTTCCAATCCTTGGCCCGCAAGAGACAATACGAGGCCATATTACCTCCTTTTTTATATTATGCAGGTGGGAAGCTTTGTTGCCTCGATAGGGTGCAAGGAGAGTATAGGAGGCCTTTGAAAAAAAATTATTTGACTGGTGGGCCCATCAAATTCCTGTGATCGAGAACTACCCCTATGCAGGGATCAGTTTCCTGAGGGATCTTGATATGCCTATGCCCCATGGTGAGGAGCGTGGAGAGATAAGTAAACACATTTCAATTTTATTTTTTTTAATATTATCCTTTTTATGGTAACGTCAAAGTACTAACTCAATGATCTGTCATATACATATGTGGGACCGGTACGACCAACCGACAATGCTAGGACCAGGAGTCGTCCTCGAGCAAATGTCGGACTAGTAGTAGTAGGAGGACCAGTAGCCTTAGGAGGACTACCAACCGGAGAGGTTGAGAGATTACTGCGATGAGTAGAGAGGAACCTAACAGCTCTCACTCATGCAGTGTCGATGGCAGATATAGAGGACCTTCCCTCGGCCATGCAGTCGCATGTTGTAGGGGTACCTAGGACTTGGGTTCAGATTTTTTGGTGTATTGTGAATGTTGTAGCTCATTATACTAGGGCCAACATACCTAGTCCATAGTTAGTACTGGACCCCATATGTCTTGAGGGCACCTTTTGTACTCTATTATGTAGTTAGATCTTGAGCCTAACGATGTATACCGACTCTATTCGAGGCTTTATGGACCACTTTTGTACTTATGACATTATTTTTTTGGACACGTTATCATATATAGACATATTTTTCCCTTATGGATAAACATATTGTACAAATGTATTTACATGTGAATGTATGTGTGTGTTTTTACTTTTATGTGTGAGTAATATGCCAATCTAATACATGATTAGGTATTGTATCAGTTAGTTGATTAGATATCCTAGGAATATGAATATAAGTAATATAATCAAAATAGTGTTCTAAGAGATGTACCCTAAGGAATCGTAAGTGAAGGGTGGGATCGTAGACACGGTATACTCCATTTAACTGAGACACGACCAATTGAGCATCTAGATAAACTCGGAGGTGAGAAATTCCATGTGACAAGATGTCACGTAGTAATTCTATTATGGCACTGTACTCAGCAACATTATTGGTTTCTTCACCCAAACAAATACCTCCATAAGAGATCAACTGACCAAAGGGCATAAATATCACCTAAGATGTGGAAGAAAGACTCTAAGTGTGTCGGATAGCACCATCTGTGAACCCAACATAAACCTCAAATTCACTTGACATCTTCCACAGTGAAAAGAAAGACAATAAACTACATGTCAATAAAACAAAAAGAAAAGAATGTATGAATAAATCTATACATTATATACAAGAATTCATTCCCAGGTGACTGATATAATTCTAATACTTCTTAAGGTAGAGCCTATTTCTAGGCTCTAATAAAGTGTTACCCTCAAAATCAACTAGTTGATAGGCACCATTTTCTAAAAATTTCTTAACAATAAATGGTCTGAACCACATGGGTTTGAATTTTCCTACCCCCAAGGGATGTTTATCTTGGTCATAGACCAGGAAAAGATCACCTTCAGAGAAAACTCGAGGGCAGACGGACAGATCATACTGACACTTGACACATTGTTTGTGAGCCTCGTTGGCCAAGGCTGCATCTCAACGCTACTCGTCAAGCTGCTCGAGATATAAAAGACACTCTTCAAGTGAAGTAGTTTTGGGAATTAGTTCCACTTCCAATTTAAGATAAGGGATTTGGCACTCTATGGGAAATATTTCCTCCAGCCCGTAAATGAGTTGGAATTGAGAAAAACTGGTAGCAGTCTTAACTAAGGTTCGATAATCCCAAAGTGTCGAGCACAACATCAAATGCCAATTCAACTTGGTTGAATTGATCATCCATTGAAGAATATTCTTGAGAGACTTATTAACATCCTCCACTTGATTGTTTTTCTGTGGGTAGTAATATGATGAATGTTCTTTCTTAAACCCCAATTTTGATGTTAACTAGGACATCATTTTATTCTGGAAGTGACTGCCATGGTTTGTGACAATCTCCTTCAAAATACCGAACCTGGGTACAATCTGGTTTAAAACGAAAAGTACATTCGTTTCTCTATCATTTCTGAATTTCAGCATGGCCTCGACCCACTTATTAAATTATTTTACTGCCACAATGATATAGCAATTCCCCCTAGCTGAAATCGAGTGGCATGTAGTAAAATCAATCCCCCACTTGGTGAAGGGACCAACAGTACTAACCAGAAACTTGGGAGCAAAGTGTGCCCACATCTTCCAAGAGACGATTTGGCATGGGTGACACTCCTTGACCACCTCTACACAATATTTGATCAACAAGCACCAAAAGTGTCTGACGCGAAGAATTTTTTGGGTTGTTTCCAACCCAAACAAGTGACCACCACATGCTCCAGTGTGACATTCATTCAACATAAGTTTTGTCTCTCTATGAGTGAGACAATGACATAGAATGCAATCCACTCCTCGGTGATATAAAGCATCATCAATGATAATATAGTTTTTCACTTGATGGTGTAATTGTCGACACTCATCAAGAGAAGAAGAAGATAGGCACCTCAAATTCTGAAGATACACAAGTATATCTCCATACCAAGGGTCTGGAGATGCAAGAAGGAAAACATCCCCATTGATCAGTGACTCTTCGGGAAAATTGTTACCACTCTCAATCGGAAGTTTCGAGATTAGTTTAGCAAATATCAAGGACTTTTTAGACTTCGCCGAAACAAAATCCAAGTCAAATTCCTGCATGATGACTATCCATTGATTGATTTTCCCATCGATGACCCATCGTGTCAACACATGTTGAAAAGGGTTTACGATAGCTACAACAGTTGTCTTATGAAGTAATATGTAATGATAGAACCTTTATATAGCATGAAAATCTCCCAAAGCAAGGTTCTCAACATGTGTGTAGTTAAGTTCAGGTCCTACCAAGCCTCGGCGAAAATAGTATATAACATTCTCTTCGAGCACGTCATCCTCTTGGACCAAGACCGTGCCCATAATAGACTCTGCGGCAGCCAAGTACAACAAGAAATCCTTGCTATAATCTAGAGGACTGAGCAAAGGGGCATACATCAGAGCATGCTTCAATTCTTCTAAATAGCATTGAGTCTCTTCATTCCAACATAATGGGACCCCTTTCTTCAAGAGATGCATAAACCCTTTAGTAATTTTGGCATAGTTGGAAACAAAACATTGAAGAAAGTTGGCTAAGTCTGAATTTTTGAACTAGAAGCTACTAAGCACTACTCATCCTTTGGAGCCTCCTACTCCTCATCCTCTTCCATTGTTGGTGACTCTTGATATTTCCTAGATGCCAAGTTCTCCTCTAACTTAACATATTTTCTTACAATTGTCTTCCTTTATGTTGGTATGAAGATCTTGTAATCCTTTGAGGTCTCTATGTACCCCTCAAGTATACTCTTATGCCTTGAAGGCTCCAGCTTCATCCTCTTATACACAATCACATGAATTTATATTGGACAACCAAAGATCCGTAAGTGTCCTATCTTTATTTTCAGTCCTGTGAATGCTTCCTCAAGAGTATTTTCCCCCAATATCCTATGAGGACTTTTGTTCTGCACATATATTTTTGTGTTACACACCACTTCACAATGAAACATAGGTAGATCCTAATCATGTAGAATAGCCTTGGAAAAACCCATGATGAACCAATTATTTATGTCTGCAACCCCATTCTGTTGAGGGTTGTATGAGACTGTCAACTCCCTATTGATCCCTTCCTCCTTGCAGAAAGCCTTAAATTCATTGGAGGTGTACTACCCCTATTATTCGACCTCAATACTTTGATCATCTTCCCTATATGGTTCTCCACCTAAGCCTTGAACTTCTAGAACCCACTGAAGAACTCACCCTTGGTATTCATAAAGAAGATCCAGGTTTTCCTAGGGAACTCATCAATCAATTTCACATAGTATGATGCTCATTGCACTGATGCAAATGACATCATCCCACTCATGTATGAATGTATAAGATCCAAGATCCCCTTGGACCTACTCTCACTGCTTGGAAAAGCATCCTTGACATTATTTCCAAGTGCACACCCTCTACACACTCTCTGCTACGCAACACCTAAATTTGGTAGACTAGTGACAATCTCCCTCAAAATCACCAATGCCATGTAGTGTAGGTGTCCCAACCTCCAGTGCCATAGCTCACATAGGTTATCACTATATTATATCAAGTAATTAATAGGATTTCCCTACAACCTATATAAATTACCCTATCTAACCCCAATTACCATTGTTGTGTCAAAGTTAGCTCCCTCTAGATGTATGAGTACTTTCCCTCTCTATAATATCATAGTAAAACCCTTGTCCGCCATAACTAAGACTGGGAGAAAATTTTTCCTAAGTCTTGGTACATAAAGTACATCTTGGGCATCAAATGAACCTCATGACTCAAGTCGAAACAAGATAGGTCCCTCCCCCTTCACTGCATATTTGGCATCATCACCAAGCTCCACACGAATCCCTAATTCCTTCTCTATCACACTGCTAAGTATTTCCCATGTGTATTTCATATGCCATAATGTAGCATTGTCCTAGTACCATGCACCCTTGGTGGTTGTGCTAGTGGAAAGGCAAGAAACTAGTGAGAAATACCTCTTGAACTTTGCAACAAACTCATCCAACTAATTTTCTACATATGGTACTACTTGTTGTGATTTTCCTCTTCCTTTCTTCTTCTCCAAACACTAAGATGCATAATTACCACTCTTGTGCCATGCAAAGCACTTGATTTTACTCAATTCATTCTTCTTCCCTCATTGTGATATACCTCCATCACTATTACCCTTGTTGTTGGGAACCTTTCTTTTTCCCTTCCTTGTCTTATTGAAAAGGGAGATGGTCTCATCACTACCTTGTTTCTTTCTTCCTTTAGACTCCTCCTAAGTCTCTTCCTAGATACAATAGTCCCACGACCTTCACCAATATGGAATATTTTCCCAAACACTGAATCCCTTGACAAATGCTTCCCAGGACTTTGGGAAACCATTCAATGCCACATTTACAAGTTCTACATATTCCACTTTTTCATGTACCTAAGTGACCCTCATGACGTAGATGGTAATGTTTCCAAATCTATACCTTTGCATTTATACGAGTTTATCTCTTAAGATCATCTTTCTCTTCAAGTTATTTCTTTGGAATAAACCTACCATAGCATCAAACATATCCTTGACCGTCTTCTTCTCAAATAAGTGAGGAACTAAATGATCCTTGACTGCACCCAAGATTACATGTTAGGATTTGATCTCCTTCTTATACTGAGCTTCTAATCTTTAGGATTTGTCAGTGGAGGAACTACTTTGTCAACAATCTCCCAAATATCATATTCCTTCAAAAGAAAATTAAGTCTTGCTTTGCAAGATAGGAAGTTTGATGCTCCATCTAATATGTCTTAAACTCTGAGAATTGTTGTTTCCATCCCTTAGATCTGATAATCTATCGTGGAAACAACATGATGTTGAAAATTCTCTTGTACTAACTTATATGTGCCCTATAAGACCTATGTAGCGTGTATGTATGTGATTTTCTCTTCTGATTCCCACATATGTACGTGTTTTTCTCTATTGATACCTGGTACATCTCTATACGTCTACAAAAACTAGTTCTACTATTGTACATCTATATTCCAAAAGTTTGTCCTTCAATTTCTAACTACTGGTTTATAGATATGTAGAGATATCCTTGTAGATCTAATAGATCTATTGCAAATTTTTGTAGATCTAAAATTCAGCTCCATCTGAGAGTGAGTTATCTAATAAATTGTGGCTCTGATCTGCTAGATATTCTTGTGACTACCCATGTTCTCTCTTTTCCCTAACCTATACTGATATATAGATGAAAATCCTCCACCTATCTGAGATATCCTTTACAAAAATTCCTTCTTTTATCTCTCTATATAATGAAAAGTGCCTCCTCCTATACCCTAGCCTTGTTTTTATAATATTGAGTTATTTCCTAACCCTAATATCCAAAGTGATTGACGACGGAGATTAAATCTCACCTCACTTGAGATCAATGGATAAGCTTTAATTCACAAATGTTAATAACTTTAGCATTTTATTAAATTAAACTCAACTAATTCATAAAATAACTGAACTTTAATAATTCCTTTAATTAAATTAAATTACTAAGTAGAAGGCTTTGGACAACTTCCACAGATGTAGAAACTTAGGCCTGTGTAGAAGTACATATCCAATGCTACACACATCAACGGTAAAGAGGTAAAATTGTCCCTTGGTAATGAAAAATGATTTAGGACACTAACCGAGGGTATTGTTTTGGGTCACCATATTTCTCCTGCAGGTATAAAGTGGACCCAACAAAAATTGAGTTAGTAGTCAACCTTTTGTCTCCAAAAACAAAAAAAGAGGTACATAGCTTCTTAGGACATGTTGGTTATTATCAGTTCTTTGTTAAGAAATTTACAAAGATTACATTTCCTATATTTTCATTACTTAATAAAAATGTAAAATTTACCTGGATTGAAAAGTCTTAATGTGTTTTTGAAGTATTAAAAGACAAATTTTCCTCAACACTTATCTTGAGAGGGCCAAATTGGTCCCTACCCTTCCATATATCTATTGATTCTTTAGACATTTCCATCGAAGTAGTACTTTAGTAGTGAGAGAAATAAAATCCCTATGTTATATACTTTATCAGTAAGAACTTAAATCTTGTTGAACTAAACTACACGGTAACAGAAAAAAAAATAATTTTTGTTATTTATGTTATAAATAAATTTCATCACTATATTACATGTTATCTGGTATTATTGCACACTAATCACTCTATCATTCATTACTTAACGAACAAATCAGTTACCTATGGCAAAGTGACCGGGTGATTGTTATTATTATAAGAATTTGACATAAACATTCTTAATAGGCCTAGAAAGGATAACGTCATTGACAACTTCCTCTCTAGCCTCACCATTGATGGGGATGTGACTCTTGTCAAGGATGTTTTTCCTAATGAGCATATTTTCGCATTATCTACTAACATTCCATTCTTCACGGATATTTCTAATTACTTAGCTATAGAAAAACTCCCAACACACCTCTCACCTAAGGAGCAACAACATATTATCAAGAAAAGTGACCACTATTCCTGGATCAAAGGATATCTCTTCTACATTGGGTCGGATCTCATAATCTGATGTTGTTTTAGAGAGGACAAGATCCATGAAATCCTAGGGGTATTTTCATTATGGTCCCTATGGAGGACATTTTTCACACAAAAGGACTTCCTATAAAGAAATTCATTTGGGATATTATTGTCCTACCATCTTTCGAGATGCCTAAGAGTACATGAAGAGTTGTGATAGATGGTAGAGGATGGGACAACCTATCCAAACAAGATAAATGTCATTGTAGACCCAACTTATGGTGGAATGATTTGAGAAATTGTGCTTGGAATTTGTAGGTCCTATTCACCCTTCATATAGACAAAATATCTACATCCTTGTTTGTACAAATTATGTCACTAAATGGGTGGATACCAAAGCACTCCCAAAAGCCATAGAAAAACAAGTAGCAAACTTCCTCTGTGGGGAAAACTTTATTAGATTTGGGATACCATGGGAGATCATCACATATGGTGGGGCACAATTCACCTCCAACCACATTCAAGTTTTCATATAGAACTATAAGGTTAAGCACAATAGAACCATGACATACCACCCATAGGCCAATGGGAAGATGGAGGGTAACAATAAGATCTTGGAATCTATACTGACTAATACTTTCCAATTACATATTAGGGATTAGGTATATATACTTCCATAGGCCTTGTGGGCTTACCATACTACATGGTGGAACACTACATGATTTACCCCTTACGAGCTTGTATACATTAAACAAGTTATCCTCCTTGTTGATTTAGAGGTGAAGACATTGAGCACTACACTACAACTAGTATGGACTTAGCAAAACCACAATAGAACCAACTAAACCATATTAATGAATTAGATGAATTCCATTAAGTCTCCCTACATCATGCCTCTATGGTTCAATAACAAAGAGCCAAATGGAATGACAAATTCATCAAAAATAAAAAGTTCCATCCAAGGGATTGGACTCTTATGTATGATTCTAGGTTCAAATATTTTAAAGAAAAGTTCTAGATACATTGGATAGGGCCATATGATATTGATACCATCTATGAAAATAGGGCAATGAAGCTATGTTTCATCAAGAAGGAACAAATTCTCCTAATAGGAAATGGACATCACTTATGACTATATAGAAAACCATTGTCCATGGATGCATTTATTAGGAATCTTTCCACTTTTTGATGTAGAAATTTTTTGTTTATTGTAGGAGAAATAGGTTTGATGGTCGCCCCATATGCATCAATGCTAGAATGATTCATGTATATTCCACTCCAAAAAAAAATATTATAACTGTGAAAACTCCTCTAGGGTGCAATTAGACAAATAAAATTTGAAAACCATCTCTTGGAAAATGATTTGTGAAACAAAATTGTCAACCTTCCTAACACTTCATTTTTAGCATCATTTTGCAAGACCTTCATTTTATAGATATTTATTTTCCTACATATTTGTCCACTACCATTTTTGCAGTTATGCTACAAAACGTTTCTACAACCATTCTACAAATATTTTTGTAGTCATTCTCTAGATATTAATGTATCCATGCTACAAATATTTTCTACAACCATTCTACAAATCTTTCTGTAGCCATGCTACATATATTTTTTGCAACCATTCTACAGATCTCTCTATAGTCATGCTACATATCTTTTATTTGTTTATTCTACAGGTCGTTTATGTATCCCTTCTATATTTTTTTTTGTAGACATGCTATATATATTTTCTATAGGTGTTCTATATATTTTTTCTATAGGCATTCTATAGATATTTCTATATTTGTGCTACAGATAATTTTTGCAATTGTTCTACAAATATTTTTGCATCCATTTTTTTAGACATTTCTATAGCCATGTTGTGGATATTTTTCCACAATCCTTCTATAAATATTCTTCTTTTTACACCCTTGTTTTCCACCCCAAGGTCTCTTGAAGGACACATTCATGATGTTATGCTAAGACAGACTCCTCTTCCTTGGTTCCATTCATTCCAAATTCTTTTCCTATGGATTTTCCCTAACTTGAATATGTTCAGCAGTGATCGGTCGCATCCCAATAGTGAGTTCAATAGAGACCATCCTCAAATTAGGGAAAATCCATAGCAGAAGAGTGTGAAATGACTAGAACCAAGTAAAATGAGTGTGTCTCAGCATAACATTATCAACGTTTCCTTCATGATACCCTAGGGTGGAAAATAAGGGTATAACACTTACTGTCATGGTTTCCCCATCCGCCTAAATTATTTACATCCTTTAGTTGTTAGAAAAAAATGAATGATGAATAAATCATGTTTTAACTATGAAAAAACCCTTTAGGGGTGAAATTTCGAGAGATAACATCTCAAAACCAGTCTAGAAGAGAGAGGGAATAATTTTCAACACACCTATTCTTTTATTTTTTGTGGGATGATTATAACATGAACATCCTCAAGGTTGTTTTTCGGTATCTACAAATATTTTTTGCTGCCATTTTTCTACTACAACTATAGATATCTTATGTTGTCATTCTTGTTTCCTTGCTATATATACTTTTCAGAAAGGATCATCACTTGAATAAATATTTCATTTTTGCAACATGAGGACACCACCACTCTTCTCATATGGTCAAGTTATTGTGGGACTTTCCGCTACCATGCTACAAATCTGTTATGAACCAAATTCTTAAAATATCACAACAAAACATTACACATCATGTACAACAATGTGATCATGGAGATCAAATACAATATAGAAAAAATGGATAAGTTACACAATAACTCCTTAAATAATGGGAGAACCTCCTCCAAATATCCAAATACATTCATACATCACAATTCACATGTCATCAATAATGAATACTTGATCTCTATATATACCTATTCACACCTACGCATGAGGCCCCTTTACTATTAGGCTAACCCTATTACATATATATTTACACATTACATGTACATTTAGCCCCATATATTCCCCCCCTTGGAGTAATATCATATACATTTAACCCTAAGTATGCCCCCCTTGGAGTAATATCATATACATTTAACCCTAAGTATGCCCCCCTTGGGTGATAACACAATACCCTCCTTCAAAAAGATTTGTCCTCAAAGCTTTGAAATTAAAGGCTTCACGTGTCATGAAACCAAGTAATATGATTTTCTTATGTTGCTTCTTTCTTCTTTCCATTGATGATTATCCATCCATCCAAAATCAATTATTTTTGTCATAATCCTTGGTGGCTAGTTGTTGCATAATTTTCTTTCCTTTGATTCCATGTATTGTTTTTTAAGCTTCTCCAATTCATAGTAGGTGTTGTTCTATGATAATATCTTGTTAAATAATTCCTTTGTGATGCCTTGTTCCATGAATATTGATCAGTATTCCATCTTATGAACCAAATTCCTAAAATATCATAACAGAACATAAGTAAACATCATCTACATTAGTGTGAGCTTGGAGCACAACTACAATATAGATCAAAGAGACAAGTTACACAATAACTCCTTAAAGAATAGGAGAACCTCCTCCAAATATTAAAATACATTCATGCATCACAACTCAGATGTCCTCAATAATGAATACATGATATTTATATATACTTATTCACACCTACACACGAGACCCATTTATTATTAGGCCGTCCATATTACATATATATTTACACACTACATGTACATTTATCCCCATATATTCACCCCTACGTTCATATCATATACATTTGACCCTATATATTCCCTCCTTCGGTCATAACATAATCTTTCCATTTACATCTTGTAGTCATGTTGCAAATCTTCCCACTGTCATCCTGCAGGCGAGCTACATATTTTTTATTTTGTTGTGATACAATATTTTCTATTGTTGCGCTATACATATTTTCTCTCGCCATATCATCATCACCATTATCCAACTCCTAAAGGTAAGAAAAATGTACATACCCTTTTTATTGTCAATAGTTAGTAGATGTGATAATGTGATCTGGTAGATACCTTGCCAAAATTTCTTGAGCCCTATTCTTCTTTAACCGAGGTCGGGAAAACTCTCTGGTTGGGAGGAAGCCTCTATACATAACATATCTATTGCTATATTTGGTGCAATGCATTCTATTTTGGCCGAAAATTACGTGAATACGCAACTTGTGTGAACCTGCAACCATGAGAAATCATGATAAGGAAATAATCATAAACCCATATGCCATAATCATAACAATTATATCCCCTTCATATCCACCTCATCCATTGCCAATTATGATTCCCCTTCCAAACAAAAACATAATTCCCCACTCTTCATTAAATCACCCCGTCAAAAAAAACTTTCATTTATATTCCCTTGTCATTAAGCCTATAAACCTTAATCTCCATTTCCGCAAAAAAAAAAATCCCCTAGCCTATGACCTCCACAAACTACAATATCTAGCGTAATGGGTGGATCACCTATCAAAAGTGACCCTGACAATGTCAGTCTAGTCACCCAAAATCTAGAAGTACTAAGAATATTCAAAGATGCAGGGTGAAAAATATGAGTATGTGGGTGAGGCCAAAATCGAACACAGCAGTGGCTATGGAGTTTGCATTGGCCTACAACAAATAAATTTTTAAGGTTCATGGTTTAGAAATATTGGCGGATGAGGCAAATATTTCCAAAGTAACAATCTTGTTGCATAACAAAGAAAGGTGGTTTTGAGAGAAGGGCATCATCAAAAAATGATTCGTGGAGAATTCTTCGTAGAGAATGAGTCAGTAAAAGGGATGGAGAAAGGAACACAAAGAACATTACTTCCACCATCCTAGCTAGAAGTGGATCTCTGTGTAAAAAAATTCATAACTTGAGAGGGAAGATACAGCGTGTTGTTTGGATACCACTTCAAATTGTTAGGCCACCTATAGTACCAAAGATGACATATCAACTTTCCATATTTCTTATTCAATTTTTTGTTGGAAATTTGGTTTTCATTGATGTTAACCATGATAAATAGGTGAAGTGTCATTTATTGATTGGTTTGAGAAGCATTGTAAATATTGGACATATTGTTATGAAGGTGACTTGAATGTCAAGCATTGTCAATATTGAACATAATATTATGAAGGTTGGACATAATTTTATGAAGGTGACTTGAATGTCAAGCATTGTCAATATTGAACATAATGTTATGAAGGTGAATTGAATAACAGTAGAAAGATAATATTGACTAATATATTGTATGAGTTTGATACACTCATCCTATATTGTATAAGGTTGATTTTGTGTCATTAACATCCATGCAGAAAAGAAGGAATTGTGAAAAAAACTTCCAGATAAAAAGGGTAAATGGATAATACAATATGGATCCATACAAATCACAAATGAATAAGTTAATAATACATGGCTCATTACAAGTGATTCATAAAATCTCAATTGAAGAAGAGTCCATAGATGAGACAAAATGTCAATGGTGGATGTTTGGTGAGGAAGCATCGACACCATCGAGTCACAAATCAAGTCGAAGTTCGACTATCTGGAAGTCGATCAATTGCAAGACGAGTTGAAGAAAAGTCGACCAACTACAAGCCTACAGATTGACAGAAATTGGAGAAGACAATTCGATTGATTTCAAGACGATTCGAAGACAAGTCGACCAACTGAAGGTCTAAATCAAAGGAAAATTGAGTCGGGAAATACAAGTCGGACAAAGCAAGTTGAGACTACCAAAGTCAAATTTCTCAAGTCAGTCTTCTTCCAAGTTGAGTCGGTCCAAGAAAGAAGTAACCTAAAGGTTGAACTCGAAGAAAACTTAAATACAAGTTGTGTCTAGGATGAAGCAAGATGGGTCTATTAGAATTGAAATACTCAAGTCGAAATTTCTCATAGTTGAGTCGACCAAAAAGATGTTTGTTGGTTGAATGAGGAAGAAAATACGAAATAGGGTGAGATCAACTCAAATATTTAGTGACTAGAAGCTGAGAGGGAACCAATTTTAATAAAACCGTCAAGTAAAATCTTTACAAATTGAGTTTAAATTGTCACCAACAAAGGGAATATGTGGAGGTCGATTTATACATTCACGAAAAGGTAATATGTACTGAAGTCGATTTGGCATCCAATGATGAAAGGAAAATCTTGACAAGTTTCCTTAAAATAATAACCTGTACCGGCCACCTCACACACTTGTTGGGAAATTTCCTACCTTTTGGTTAATTGGTCATGTTCTGAAAAAACCCCATGTCGTAGAATTTTAAAATCTGTTTCCATCACTCTTGAATCTTCATATGAAAATCATTGTCTAAATTGGTGTACGAAAATCAATTAATAAAAGTTACCATTTGTGTTAATTAAATGAAGGGGTGCAATGTTTCATTCCAAAAGGACACATTGTTTCAAAGTGGCCCCCTTTGGAGGACTATATAAGTAAAGGAATATGAATGGAAGACGGTGTCTTGGTGGA
>ML795424.1:100748-120711 GCA_009831015.1 Picea engelmannii
ATTACCCCCTTTACATTAGAATGTATCGGATCAATAACACCAAATTTGGTGAAATGGAAGCCCATGTTATTCAATATTACAATTTTAGAGAAGGATGATTTAGAAGGCATGATAGTAAAGTCATGATAGAATCACATTATAAAGAAGTCAAATCCACTTATCCATACAAGCACGAATATTTGAAGAAGATATAACCTACAAAAAAAATTCAACAAAGGAGAGCTCAAATACAAATTTATAATATTGAAGAAAATGTCATGAAAAGAGCTAAAGAAGAAGATCAATCAATGCATTTTCAAAGAGATATTGAGGAGGCTCAAAGAATGGTTTCTATTGAAACAACTAGGATGCATAAGGAAACAAAGAACAAATATGAATAAGACAAATTAGCAGATGAAACACTTTCCCAACAATAAGCTATTAATGAAAGGGAATTTGAGAAGGATGGAAGTAAATCCCAAGAGGATGAACATAAAGAGAAGGTTGAAGCAGATGTGACAGCCAAGAGAAAGAAAAAGAATCAACTGGGGAGACTGCTAAATATCCTATAATTATACACACCTCAGATATTTATAGTTGTAGGCTCATATAGGATGATAACTGGAGGTGATTTTCTTGTGCCCATGCAAATTGATGTGGCTAACCTAGACAGTTTTAAATTTGATCAAAATACCAAGAAAATTGTAAGGAAATCCCATAAGAGAAAGAAAATTGTAGTTGATAAGGAGGTTGTTGAATCTACTATCAAGAAACTAAATGATGTTGAATCTACTATCAAGAAACTAAAGCTATAGTAAGAGAAAATCACAAAGCTAGAGAATGAAGCGAAATATTATCGATCCAATCAGCTTGTTCGTTTAATATTTATATATTATTCTTTTATTATTCATGGTAAATTGAATGTTAACCAAAGGAAGTTTTATGAAGGAGTGGAGGTATTCCAAGGCCATATTGACACCATGATGACTCTTCATAAACATCTCATATAATGGAATATTCAATGAGAGCAAGTCCAATGAGAGAAATTCCAACTGCAATTTGTCAAGACTTGGAAAATGACTTCAATTCATATGTTCCCTACTTGACTAAAGAAGAAATCATCACTATTTACTGTGGTCTCTATTGTTGGAAAAACTTATCCCAATAATATTGTGAAAACATGGATTTTGAAATAGATGGACCAGACAAGATATGGCACCTAATAGAAAGAGCAGACACAAAATGCAATTTCCATTATCTTAGGTTCCATCGATGACTTCTTGGAAAGGAAAAAATTACCGAATGCACTAGAGTACATGATTTTTCGTGATAGACAATGTATTCTTATTGTTTCAACAATTACAGTGAAACAACTCTTGGATTATGTTGAAATTCTAGAAAAAATAGTTTTTTGTTAAATTCCACTTTACCATAAGTGGAAAAATACATTAAGAAGATAAAGAAGAACATTGCATTGTTGAAAGTACCACTTGACCAACATTATTGTTACAAATAAATTCTCTTATGGTTATGAATTAAATAAACAATAGAGCTAGGACCTTTAAAGAGTGAACTCAATCCCAGAATTGCAATCAAGAAACTAATTAGTCGAAAAGAGAGAGGCATACTAGGTTCCTAATGTTCAATGATGGTACCATGGTTGAAACCTTTCACTTCAATGATCCTTCCCAATAGTCCCTTGATTACCTACAAACAATCAATTTGACAACTACAAAGGGGGTAGTTACAAGATAACTAATTCTTATAAAGGATGATTGAAAGTAAAACAATTAGTGTTCTAAGAATTTGAATGCTTAAACAAAACATCATACATTAAAACAAAAACAATTGATAGGAAAGAGGTCTCTTTATTAATGAAAAGAAATAAAAACACAGTTACCACATGTAACTACTACAACATTTCTCTAGCACTAGACTTCGGGTCCCTCCACCCAGACCACTGACAATGAGTAACACCTATGACTCCAATGCTCATGTAGGTCCAAAGAATATGAATGGATTCTTCTTGACAATATATGAGGAGAAAGGAAGGCTGGAAATAGGGGTTTCCACATGTCTAAGGGAATAAATAAATAACAAGGGAAAAGGGGCTTGTAGACGGGGCAAGAAAATGCCAGCATTATGATGCTTCAAGTATGATTTTTCTCTCCTCTAGCCTTAGGCTAATTTTATTTTAAGTGTATCAAAGCCCCAATCATTAAACATGTGTACGAGGGTGGGTGTGAAAATTCATTTCACACAGTTAATGAGAGCATGGGGGATGAGTAAAATCAACATTAGGGAATGTGAGAGTCAACATGCATGGGTAAAAGGGAAATTTGAATGGGTATTTGAGTATTTTTTACAATCAATGTTTTGGAGTAGCAAGGGAGGGGAGAGTGTTGGATATTGGAGGAAGAAATAGTGGGATTGTGTAGTAGTTGGTTGGAGTTGTATATTCTTGAAGAAGTAATTTTTTAGCCATGTAGAGTGAGATTTATATACGAGACATTACCCTAGAGGAGTAAGCTTGTTGCTATGAGTTTTTTTTGTCCCAGCTAGCATCCCTGGAGTCCCCAACAAGAGAGACTCATATCCAACCTATGTTGGATCCGTAGAGGGAAGTGGCAAGGATTGAGGGACTATGAGCAGTAAAGGGGGATCCCATTCCTTGGGTTGTGTAGGTTGAGGGGAAGAGAGCTAGGGGATTGGGATAGTTGTAGGAAGAATTAGCTTGAAATGGGTTGTATTGGACTGTGAGTGGAAAGTATGTTAGAAAAACATAATCGTGTAGCAATAAAATAAAATAAAATGCAGAAATAAAACACAGAAGATACACAATACAATAGAGACATAGATATACGTGGTTCACACAGTGTGGGCTATGTCCACCATAGGAATTTCTAGGTCCTTCCCTTTTAGTATCCAACAGAATGAAGGGATACAACCTACAACACACAGGTTGTAACTTCCTCTTCTTTCTCTCACGGTATTCTATCTCATAATACAATAATCACACACATACACAGCCGCAACACAATTCCCTCATAAAATAAGGTTTCATTCTAGGTAAAAAATACATAAAAATAAATTCTACCATCAGATTTGCAACCTTATAATGAACGATCTAGATGGACTACAAAATTACAATATTTTACAAGGAACATTTTCCCAATATTTCACTTCAAGGGCGTTGCCCCCGAATCCCCCACTCGGGGGGGCTACAAAAATCTCCCCCCATGGACCCCCCTGGTGACAGTTGTCGGGGTAAAATCCCCCCCACACCCCCCCCATTAGGGAATGGGGTCCAAGAACGACTGAAACAGACATCTGAATCAGGAAGATAATCAGCCTCCAAAACCAACATAGTAGAGAGACACCCTTTCTTATTGATTCATGTAATACCCCTAATATGAACCCCAATTGTAAATGAAAATGTGAATGTACATATAGGATGGTGAGTCGTTGGCACCAAGTTTCCGTTTAGTTTTGTGTGCACTTGAGTAGTATAGGAGGATTATTTTCCAAAGAAAGAGTGTGTTCATTCCACAATGTTGCGCACACCTAAGTAAGTGTGCATGGATTGTGCATCAAGGGAAGGGTGCGCACATTCCATAGTGTTGTGTGCACCTGAGTAAGAGCGTGAGGATTACCTTGAAGTGTGCATTAGACCGAGTTATGTGTGTGTGTGTGTGTGTGTGTGTATTTGAGGTTGTAGATCCTGTGTGGTTATTAGAATGGTGAGTCTGGATACAAAAAGGTCAGTTCACCTATCTTTGTAAAATTTAATCACACTCAAATTATTAATAAAATCACATCATTGCATGCATCCCAATTAGACAAAAAGAGACGGGGGGCTAAACTCCACCAAAAGAGGAAAATGGGGCTTAAGTCCAAAGAAATTTTTTATTGATATTTCTGAAAAGTATAATTTATGGATATTTATTTATCGTAAGTTCCCGAGGGATGGGAACAAGTTACCAAGTGGATAAAGTTAATTCTGAAGGTGACAAGTGTCCATTTATGCCCATGCAAATATATGGTTGGAACTTAGTGTATTTTGAGGGATTCACTCATTTTTATTCAAGGGTCAGACCATCTAAATTGGGGGTTGTTCATTACCTTACCTGCAAAGAAAAACTTGGAAAGGGGTTTCCATCTAGTAACCAGAGTTTTTTTCTCAAAGAGGCGGGTTGTGGGGCCTGTGAGAATTCTCTCCAAGTGAGAGATTTTTTATCAAAGAGGAAGGTTGTTAGGCCCATGAGCATTCTCTCCATGTGAGATATTTGTTGTCGGAGAGGCAGGTTGTCAGGCCCGTGAGCATTCTCTCCAAGTGAGAGATTTGCTAGGAATTGTTCCCTAGTGCGTGGGGCATTAGTTATGGGGCTCTAAGACTTCATGTTTGTCCTGTTGTTGAAGACTTGGAAGGGAAGTGGGGAAGTTGAGGGACTGTTGAGTAGAGAAGGGGCACACTTCTTGGGGTGGGATAGGCATGTGGGGAATGAGAGACTGTAGGCTAGTTGCAGCAATTGGGCACCTTGGACTGAGCAATTATGTTGATTATTAGACCTTATCTTGGAATTAGGAATCCTTTTTCCTTGGTGGAGTTTAAGCCCCAACTCGGGGGTGACATGTTGCTGAAATTTTATGAGCAACAAAATCTATGGCTGGGATGGAAATTTATTTTAAAATGTAGAAACCTTGGTGAATCTTACTAATCCTTCATATGCTAACTATAAATGTTTGGCGATATTATTGTAAAAATATTCAAATTTATATGGATTTTATATCTTTTGTATAAATTTTTGGGAATTTTTAAGGTAAAATAATTCTATCCTATAGAATTTGGGCGAATCATTTTTAGAATGGAAAATCGTTTTTGGGGAAAAACCATGGAAATTTAGCCCGTGAGCGAAATTTAGCCCCTAAAATCATCCTTGGAAATTGGTTACTCTTTATAAAAGATAAGTTCCTTTATGTGCTTGTCTAATTTATTGTTTTCTTATTTACCTATGTTTGATATGGTTTATTTCTTGTATGATGTTGCATATGACTAATTGTCGTTATTTTGTATAATGTTTTTTCAACATGTAAAGTGTGATGTTGTTATTCAGTATTTGTTGTCGCACATGCAAAGTATGACAGTTATTAAGTATTCATGTTAGTTAATTTTGTAATAATGGTCATGAGTTTCTAAGGCAAGGCTATAATTTCCATGCACACAAGGAAATAATATGTGTGTGCAAGAGGCTTGGTTCATTGTGTGCACAGGAAAGCAATCTATGCACAAGGAGAACAGAATTTGTGTGTGGCACCATAATGGTTATGTGCGCAGTAGTAATCATGAGTTTAGAGTGGTTACACATGAAATAATACTTGTGTTCTATGAATGATTGTGTGCACAGTTGTATTATGTGTTAATTCCACTATTATAACTAGTGTTTGAAGAGGAAATGTTTTGTGGCGTGATCCATCTTGGGATCATGCGCATTATCTCACGTGTTTTTGCGTAGATTAATGTTGTAATGTAGAATGTATTTACTAGATTTTTGGAATGGAATTTCTCAATAGTAAGCTGGGGATGTTACAAAGTGGTATCAGATCATTTTTCTTAGTGTTGGTAATGGGGGACATTACAACTCATATCCCCATTTCGGGGGTGATTTTCTATTGAGATTTGGAGCAACAAATCGATGATTGGGTGGAACATTCGTCCTCTACAGCTGGTTGCACATTGATTTCAAAAGATAAGTGTGTATACTATGAGTTTGAGCAATTATATGTTGTTGTGTGAATGTTAAATTTAGTTGCATTCATGTTTTGAAAGTGTTGTTAGATGCACAGGCATTTGTAGCATCACTTGATGCATTTTTATTTAGTAGTATCATAAAACTTTTATGGGTTTAGTAGTGGGGGACAATACACCATCCAAATTGGGAATGGAAATGTATGAAGAATATTGCTCCTTAATGCAGAACGGTACTTGGGATCGTCTACCTCTTCCTAAAGGAATAAAACTTGTTAGATATAAATGTGTGTATAAAACTAAGTATGCATCAGATGGAAGCATTGCAAGACACAAGGTACGGTTAGTTCCCAAAGGATTCTCTCAAGTTGGAGGCATTGACTATAATGAAACATTTCCCCCCATAGCCAAAATGAATTCCATATGCCTTGTTCTAGCCATTGTTTTCTCACATGAATGGGAGGTCCATCAGATGGATGTTAAATTTTCCTTATTGCATGGGAATTTTCAAGAATAAATATACATGGAATAACCTCCTGACTATCTCCAGAATGACTCTAGCCTTGTTTGTCGCCTTATGAAATCCCTTTATGGTATCAAGCAAGATCATCGATCTTGCTATGCTAAAATGGACAACTTTCTTCTTGACACTAGCTTTTCTAGATGTCATTATGAACCTAATGTCTATAACAATAAACTAATAATCCATCTCATAATACGTGTTCTTTATGTTGATGGTCGTATCCTCACTGATAGTGACCCTAAAATTTTAACCCATGTGAAATCCATCCTTAAAATGAAATTTGAAATGACAAACTTAGGCTATTTACATTATTTCCTTAGCCTCCAAGTATTGCAAACCAAGGAAAGAATTTTTCTTTCCCAATCTAATTATGCTTGTGACTTTATTCACTACTTTCACATGGATGATTCTAAACCAACCCCTTCTCCCTTCCAATATCATGTCAAACTTGTTGTCACTTGTACTACTCTCAAAGTTGATGCCACTTTATACCGTAAATTGGTTGGTATCCTCTTATATTTGACTCTTACCCATCCTGATATTTCCTTTGAGGTTGGTCTTGTTGCTTGATATATGCAAACACCCCATGAAATCCATTAGAAAGAAGAAAAAATGATACTTCGGTATGTCCAGTGTACAGTTCAGTTTGGGATACATTACGGTTCAAGGGGGACTTCATTGTTGGTTGGTTTCACTGATTTAGATTAGGCCCGTGACCCTGATGATCGAAATTCTATTGCAAGTTATGTTCTCATCCTTGGTTCCCAAACCTGTCACATGGGCTTGTAAGAAACAACATGTTATTTATCTTTATTCAGTAAAATAAGAGTATTGAGAAATGTGTTAGTAACATTTCTTGTCTGGGGCACAAGAGTATTCAAGTCTGCAAGTCGCAGGAAAAGCGCCCGATCGTAGCACGGGAGAATCCATTTTCCAGTTATGAGTCAAGCAAGCGGGAGAAAGGTTGGTTGTCAGCAGCTGAGATTCACCAACAAAGAAAATCGACGGTCATCGGGTTTTCGGGGCTGTCAAGTTGCCCGGGATTTAGCACGAAGGGTAGCGCCCATAGTTCAGGGCAAGTCTAGGTCGTCCGATCCAATTGGGACAGGTGGCGGCTAGTTGACGTATCAAGGATCGGTGTTTCGGGAGACATGGAGCCTCCCATTATTTATAGCTGAAATCACCGATCAGCAAAATGCCGAAAGCACCTTTGGAGCCGAGCCCACGGTCTTAGCACCAGGTCACATCAAGCGAGCCTGTAAATGGGGTTAGCCCCCTTTATAATAGCGAATACTATCTGAGTTGTTCATCTAAAGGACGCACGTCTCACATCTTTGTCACGTCGACATTCGGGAGTTCGAGGGGTAAGCGCTCCTCGTCATTTCACTTCTTGAAACCTCAAATCCCAAAACGACGAAAGCGCCCAGAATTAGGCCCATGGTTTTGGCACCCGGTCACATAGGAGCATGCCTAAAGGAGGGGCACTAATGTTTATCATTTGACAAGACGGGCGCCAAAGCGCAGAGAGTGATCTTAGTCGTTCATCCTGGAGGAATGCGTGGCGCGCGATTAGGTTCTCCGCCCTTCCTCCCATCGTGACTTCGAAGCATAAGGAACAACTCTCTCACATCCCCAAAGCACGAAGCATCGAAGACGTCTCGGACCCGGGCCCGCAGTATTGTCGAATCAATTCAGAACCATCAGATCAGCGGGGGGACACGTGGTGACCACTAGGCCTTCCCGAAATTTCGCCCATCGCGATTCTGAAGAGACAAGACCTGCTCCTTCCTATCCACGAACTCTGAAACATCGAAAGCACCTTTGAAGGTAGGCGCAGGGTCATGGCCCATGGTCACTCAAGAAAGTAGAAAGGGTTGTACAAAAGGGAGGCCAAAAGCATCGAATTGAGTTTCAGAGGGGGGGCACTATGTTCTCCAGACGTTGATTCGACGTGATCTAAATCTCGGTACCTACTGGGAATGAATGAAGAAGAGAGAGGGTGGTTGAAACCTCGCCTCACTCATTAATTGCAAAGTATGGATGTTCCGGTTGAAATTCTACCCGAGAAGGTCCTCTATACTGGTTCTTTTCATGGAAGCCACGCCGAGTCCTCGACTCGCCAAGGAGGTCTGCACACGCTAGCTCGGCTCTTAATGGCTCAGCTACTTCCCTTGCAGGAGCCATGCACAGTTAAGGTGGCGTCTGACAAAGAATAGTCGTCCGAATTTGGCCGAGGGGACACCAAGTCTTGGGTGCACGATCGGCCAGAGTCTGCATGCACAGACTGTCAGAAGACATGCAGACGCAATGTTTTTAATGCAGCGTCTTGTTTTGCTGTTGTGGTTGTTTTTTAGTATATGTAGGCGTTTTCGCCATTTTTGGAAGGATCGATGGTAGAGCGAAGCTCCCGATTGTAAATTTTTAACACACTCTAGTTCTCTGGTTATGGATCTGTATGTGAGATTTCTTGTTTTATGACAGACAGTCTTTCTTACTCCATCTAATTTTCATCTTATGATGAGAGAGTTCATGAACGACTGATTCATGCGAATTATTGCAATCATGTTATGATAAAGGATTTATTGTTGCATTGTTGTATTCTCCGGTGTTTGTGTTTGAATGTAAGAAGATATTTCATTTAGAGGCCTTCTTCTATAGTATGTTAAGAACCTAATGTTTAAGACAGACTTTTGCATCTCTCTGATACAAGTCTTCCCCCTACTCACCCTTACTACAACTCACTGTCTGAAGTTATCTAAGACCTCACTTCCCCATGCGCGCCCAGCCTAGTTTCGGAGTTAGAATCACATCATTCTGAGTTAACTTCCATTCGATCACCCCATTAAACAAATCGTGACATAAACTGATGGGCGTCGGGCTCTGCTCCTGCTGCAATCCAGGGGTGACTTCTGACGCTAACACAATGGTTAATGCAAGTCAAGAATCCTTTTGTCTTTGACATATCCTTTCAGAGTTTGGATTCCAACAACAACATCCAACCACCCTCTGGTGTGATAATTAGAATTTAGATGGGATCTAGTGCATTAACATTGGTGTGATCACACTCAACTTCGAGAAGAGTTTATGATAAAGACATGCATGGCCAATTTTATGTAAGATTTGTAAAATATGATTTAAAAATAACTAGATGTAAATTATACACACATAGGAACATATTATTTAAAGTGAAGTACATGCAATATGATATGTTTGTATATATTTCAATATGTAGCCTTCATATATATTAATATATAGAACATGTGTAAAGATATAGATCATCCATTTTATGTATTGAGATATAAACCGACACATAAAATGAATGGTATATATCCAAATATAAATATAAAATGGATGGTATATATCCCAACAAATACTCTAAATATAACATATAAAATGGATAGTATATATCCCAAGACATAATCCACATAAAATGGATGATATATATTCAACACATCAAGACACATAAAATGGATGGCATATATCACAACACATATTCTATATATTAGGATATAACACGATGCATACACTTTGACATTAAATAGGTCATAGGCTAAACATTTGATTCTTTGAACCTTTTTCGGTTACATTTTTTGATCAATTTTGCTCTAAATCCGGTCAGAAATTTAGAGGAATTATTGGAATTGTGGATATTAGTTGTTGAGATTGCACAATCTGGGTGGCTTAGGGTTTTTTCAAGGTTTCATAACTCTAGTGAGATCTTGTGGGTTCTAGTTGTTGAGAGGAGGAATTATAGGCTTGTGATAGGGAGGTTAGAGTAAGAGGTTCATTTATATCTCTGGGTTTAGGAAAGTCTTATATGTGATCCCAGTTGTTTTGATTGGTGTTTCCTAATGAGAAGAGAAGAGGAGATTTCTTGGATAAGTACAAATATTAATAAGATAAGTTTATTTAGAGTATTTTATGCATTCAAACCCTAAGAAAACTTGTGTTTCAAGTTGGTTATCTATGCATTCAAAACTGCAATTTGAACAATGAAAAATTGCAATTTCACCAAGAATTGCATCGTTAAATTCCAATTATAATTGGGAAAAAAAATCTAAGAAATATAATGTTTAGACTTGTCCATTAAATAGTGTATATGATCCATATAATATATATCCTTATATACTACCATCATTGCTCTATAGTAAGGACGTGCATGGACAATTTTATGAAGGATTTGTGAAATATAATTTTAAAATGATTGGGAATGCACTATGTTATTTCCCTAAATATGTGTTGGGATACATAACATCCATAAAATGAATCGTATATATCCCCACACATAAAGTGGATGCTACATATCCCAACACATATTTCATATAATTTTTTGGTCGAAATTGTTCAAGTAAATAAATTTTAGTAATCAAAATATATGCATCATGTTATTTCTACATTATTGATGTTTAGGCGGCATCGGAAAGACATTCTACTAGATTAATAATTAATAATATGATTATTAATTATTAAACAATATTATTAATGTAATAATATATTTATATAAGGTATAAATATACATCATAAGTAATTATTTATGATGAGTGTTCCATATATATTTATTATCCAAGGGATGAATCCTTTCATGGATGGTCACCATATGTTCTATATATATGGAATACTCATCATTGTAATAACATATTCATATACAATATCATCTCATATAGAAAAATAAGCATGGTATCACTCCCTCATAGGAGTGCCCAAGAAAATGAGAGTAGAGTAAAGTCTTTGGAGTGTTAAATTTATGGGGTTGTTGCAATCTCTATGTACAACATATTTACTTTTTGTTCCTACCTAAATTATAGAAAGAGTTCCATAAATTATGGTGGGCAGTGATTTCTAGTAAAAATGTCTAATTACCTAAATATGAGGAATGTACTGCATATTTACTTCTACCTATATTTATGCAAAGAATTGCATGAATTGTGGAGGAACAATTTAACAAAGTCAAATACTATGTGGATGGATTATAACCAAATTAATCTTTGGGTACCAACTATTTATAAGAAAGAAAATTTAATTTAATTTTAAATTTAATTTTCAAAGAGACGTGTCTCTTTGGATCAATTTAATATTACTATAAAAAGACACAACAAAAGACACACATATTTTTTCTCTCTCACACATGGGAAGTGATCTAAGGAAGAGACTGAAGTTTCTAAGTAGTGAAATTTTATGAATGTAATTACTTAGTGATATTCTAGAGTTTACTAAAGTAATATTGTTGGATGATCTAGGTGGATATTGGTGGCCATCCACCTATTCCATGGGCTCGAAAAACAATTTTCCATCTTGGCAGATTTTTGGGTTCCAAACTTTCAGGGTCATTTTGAGGCCCTAAACGACATTTTTTAGGATTTGGGGCCCAAGTGTCTTCGGAAGGGATTGACCTAGGCCACTCGAAAATCGTTCTTCTCGAGTGCCCCAAACAGATATTGTATGCAAAATTTATGCCCTCGAGAAGTTGACATATCAACTACCCCCATCGGGGCCCGCAAACCTTTTGTCTTTTCATCTTCTCGGGTTAGGGTTTTGGATTTTACTTATGTTAAAAAGGCCTTTGGAGCCTCATTGTAACGTTCATATTCTTGCGAATTCAAGTAGTCGTCACATCTCTTCTCAGAGATAAGCTGCCACCATTCTAGCGAGTCTTTCACTCTGTATTTCTATAGTCTCTGTACATTTCTTTCATTACTAGAAATCATGTATTACTGTGTTTCTCTATTTATGGCAATATTTATGTGTATTTCATTGTAATATCTCTTCTTTCAATTTGTTCTAAAAAATAATATGGATTAGTGGTATCAAAGAAGGCTTCTCTTGATCGTTTTTCAATGCATGTCCCCGACAAGGTCTGAGTATAGCAAGTTGGGTCTCAAGATTGTCTCTCTTGAGGACAATCGCTCTTGCATGCCTAAGAAACCCTTCATGGTGGAAGAAAATAAAAATGACAGAGCAGACGATTCTATTAATATGTTGCTTGAGCAATCTCTCACGCGACAGAGGGATGAAATGATGGAGAATTTTTCCCACATCCTTCAACGCTTGTCAATAACAATAGGCATGTCTTCATCAAACGACCACTTTGGAGGAACCTTGCCTTTCAAGGTACAAGTTAATTTTGATATTCCCATATTTGAAGGACAGATGGATGTGGATGCCCTAGAAAAATGGTTAAATCTTCTAGAAGGTTATTTCTTTGGTCATAATTTCTCTTACAGGGAAAATATCACCTTCGCACTCCCTAAGGCTCTCCCCCATGTCAAACATTGGTGGGAAACTTACTAGGAGCAAATTTCAACAGAGGAGTCTATAATATATGGGGTCGAGCCCACTTGGGATTTTTTTGTGGATACGGTAAAGGAATAGTATTACCCTATTGGAAACTATGAGGACTAGTACATGAGATGGACCACACTACGACAAGAGAGGGGCCAAGTAGTTTTGGAGTTCACCGATACCTTCCATACCTTGTGCACCAAACTGGGTATCAAAGACTCTGAGCGACATTTGGTTCTGAAATACCACGAGGCTCTACCCTGTTGGCATCAAGCCGAAGTAGAAATAAGGATGATCATGGGAAAGAAAGCGCGCATGAAACAAAAGTAACAACTAACAAAAGATCAGCACACGCGAATGCAAGAAAGCGTGCATAGAGGAAAGTGAAAGCTGGAGGAAGAACATCACGCACATGGGAGAAAAACCTAGCGTAAGAAGGGTTAGGGTTTTGGTAATATTCTGTAAGTGGCTAAAGAGCCGGAAATGTATAAATATAGATATGAAAGTATCATATAGGGGATTATTTTTGTAGTGGTTATTGTTGTTGTTGTTGTTTTTATGTTAGTTTTTATGAGGATTACGATTGTTTCGAGTATTGTTGTTGGTGATACGCAAAGGGTTTTTGAGTTGTATGAACCGAATTTTGTAAGCTATTGAGCAAGAAAAGATAGGAGGGAAGGTAGATCTGAGGATTAGACCATAGGTTGTAGAGCCTGGTGCGATCTAGTTTTCCTCACATAGATCTTACCCACTTTTATGTATAACTATAAGCGCGCGGCGCAAGGAAATCAAGAACTACCATAATAAAAGAGCCAAGAGCCAGATCTTTGTGGATGTATCCTAGGAGGGGTGAACCACGGTAATCTCTATGTAATGTGTTGAATGTCTGCATATCTTTAACTTCTTTCAACAATAGATGATTATAATTGATGAATAACCAAATGCATTATTAGAATCCATTTATATTTTGAGTTATATGCATGTGATTCCTAGGAACAAGTAGATTATAGAAACAGTTCACGGAATGGGGCCTCAATCAAGAAACCATTTATCCCCTACTCTGTCCTAGATTGTAAACACCTGAGTCTTACAGTCAACCATCTTTAGCTATCTCGGGTGAGACTGCGCAGTACCTTCCAGGCATTGTGTTGCCTTCTGGTTTATCAGGAGGGCTGATAGTTAGAGGCTTTGTTGGAACCCCGAATGACATGAACCCAGGGTCAATAACTCAGATAACCTGAGAAGGGAGTCGGTAGAAGAAACCAACAAATGGTTATGTTGTCGTGTTAAGAGGAACAAGATAGGACTGAGTAGATGAGATAGAGTGGACGAGAACCATCGAAGAAGCAATGAGCTATTAGAAGGGAATGTGGAGACCTTGGAACCCCACGAGAGAAGAAATCAAGGGTTGGTTGAGAACTAAAGAGATGGAATTTTCACACAAAGACAATAGAAACCCTAGAATCACACCCCGCAGATACCTGGATAAATACATGTTTACGGATTTACACGAAATATTTTTCTGTGATTTTCCGCATCTACTACAGGAGTGGATCTTAAGATTAATGGATAATCACCCGACAAACTGGATTCAACAACTAGATTGGACTCTAGTTCATATTCAGTAGCTACAGTAGGTGAACAACAAATTCACCCGCATAGTAGACTTTTGGCTCGACAGTATTGTGGCAGGATTCATCACAGAGTTTGCAGTAGACACAGCGAAGTCATACAGCGTAGCCGAGCAATGAATTCTACGAGGACCCAAAGGAAGGTATATTCGATCCCTGTATACTTCTATCAAGATACTGCTTTATAACAAAGGTGTAATGACAATGGAATCAGACAGTTAGACTTCCCTGCGTGCATGGGGGAAGGGGGGAAGCACTGAGAGAGAAAGGAGGAATGGAAGGAGGGAAAGATAAAGAGAAGAAGGAAGAGGAACCCTTGGACTTGATCTCGATCGATGATGACCAACTCAAGTGGATCTTAGCGTCATCAGGAACGACGCATAGTAGAGCACCCTGCCAATATAAGATAAACACCAAGAAGAGAGTCGTAGCCGAAAGGGAGGGATTGGCGAGTGATGAGGAGGAGGTAGAGGATCTCTGGGTTGTGGAGCAGATTGAAGAAATCCTACGCACCACCTATGAGAGGAAAACCAGAGGCCCAAGAACGGGAGGAGAAGACAACCACCCCTTTCAGGTCAATGTCAGTGTGGAACCCATAAACCCATGTGTGACCAATACACCGTAGAGAACACCACCGTTTAGGCAACCAAAGTTTGGAGGAAGTCTGACAGCAGGAATTACATCTACACAAGGAACAACAACTAGAGGAGCCAGTTCAGGTAATCTTAGTCAAGTATCCACACTACGCAGAGGAGGCAGTAGTTCAGTACTCAGAATGGCAAGACACGACCCTACTATAAGATTATCGGAGTTTCGAGGAGAAGCAGTAGAAGACCCTAAGAAGCATCTATTCATTTGTGCCTAGATCTGGGAAGCAAAGCATATCAATGATGACAACACCAAAATCACACAGCTAGCAATCACGCTAAGAGATTACGCACTAGACTAGTACATGATTCTAGACACCAACAATGCTCCAAGGATGACGAGGACATTGGACGACATTAAGAAACTATTAATAAATGAGTTCCAGAAACCGAGCTCATAGGATCAGTATATGAACGAGATGATTGAAATAAGACATAAACTAGGAGAATCGGTATGGGAGATTGATCAAAGGTTCAAGTGACTAAAAGGGAAGTTAAAATACCTTATGACCGATATGCAACATCGACACTTTTTTATCAACTCACTACTCCCACATTTAAAATACCCACTATGATAACAGAATTTTCAGACACAAGCTGAGGCTTTGCAGGCAGCCTTGCAATTGGAAGAGAATCAGTATCAGCAGACGGACCCAGCTATCGAAGAACTGAAAGAGGATCTGAATAAATTAACATTACATCTGAACGAGAATAAGAACAAGGACAAATGAGAAGTCGTTTGGTGTACCACATGCAGGACAGAAGGACACCACAAAAACAAATGTCTGACGTTTGCGTAGTATATGGCAACAGGGATGCCAAACTCGCCACCACAGGGGGGATTATGGTGTGAAAAATGCAAGAAACCGGGTCACGACCCTTACCATTGCATGATGATGCAGAAATACCAAACAGTCCCAATGAACTCCTATTGCACTTTTTGCAAGTCAGACGGCCATGACGATAAAGATTGCAGAACTATGGAACTGATGCGGGAAAGAACCTCATACACCTACAGGGTACAGGCATAAATGATGACTGGGCAGGCAACACCATAGTTCAATCAAGCCCTAGCACCATACAACATTGTGCAGCAGCAGTATAATACTGTGCAACAACCCTATAATAATGCGTAGCTGTAGTACAACCCAGCACATCCCCAGTACAATACTGCACAATATAATCAGGGACCACAATATAACGTTCCACGAGATGATCGTGCAGCCTATAGAGGAGCAGGATGAGCCAGAGGAGGTTTCGGATGTGGGAGAGGAATAGTCACATGTCACAATTGTCAGCAACCAGGACATTATACACGGGAATGCCCACTACCACCAGCAACCTGTATGTATTGTCGTGCTTCAGACCACAATACAGAGGAATGTTCGACACTACTCGTAAAGATCCAAGAAAAAAGGAACCAAAATAACTAGAATGTTCAGTGGATTTCAGTTGAAGCAAGGGATGACGGATGGAACATCAACATAGTCACTCGAGGAGGAACTAAAATAGGAAACGACGCATTTCGATAGGACCTAGCACAGAACCAATGGGTAAAGAAGAACCCTGACCCCAAGAAGCAGTTTGATGTGAAAAAGGAAAAGTATATCTTTACAGAAGCCCGACAAGAATTCCAGAAGGACGACATAGCGCTGACTACACAACAGAACAAGTGATCTGAAAATAGAAGGCTGACTTGTTATGCTATGCAAGCACCCTCTACCTCATTAAAAATAAACTTTACAGGACCTTGCTTCATGTGTATAAATATGCAAGATAAAATTATGTGTTAAATTCATGCATCTACTTGTAAATGTTTATGTGTGAGGAATTGTTCTTTTAGATGGTTAAATATGTACTTTAAACAAATAAATAGCAACACAACTTGCAGTAAATAAACCATCAAACTCACAACAAGAACAAGTTGATAAAGGAGTTCACCCCCCTCCGGGCTACATCTCCTTGAGCCTCCATCAATGGACTTGGCTCTCTGGGATTAATTTGTCAAAAGTTCTTTTAAAATATTCTGCTCAAATCTAATGGAAAAACAGACTATACCATTGAGATCAGAACACATAAAAACCCCAAAAATGACTAATAGAACTCTGAAAACGGATCATGGCTCATCCGGGCATGACCTCTTCTACATGTGGCCATAAGCTTCCCTGAGCTTCTCTTTGGAAAAAACACATGTAAAATTCCTCAAAAGCCTCTGAAACCTATCCCAATGTGTTCAGATCATATTAATTAGCCAAAAATGATTATTCAATCACAGAAAACAAACATAGGCTCACCAAACCATGTCCTCCATCAATGAGGACTTCAAGCTCCCTAGAGCTTGCTGAAACTTCAATGGTAAAAAAATTGCAGAATAAGTCTTCAAATGGCTGTGAAAACAGTGCCAATGGATTCAGCACGTCCAAAAACCCCTAGCTGGGCTTTTACGGCACCTCAATCGGCCAAAAGATGAAGAAGTTAGGCCCTCCTCCATTTTCCTCCTTCAACCTTGCTGAAATTGGTTCGCCAAAATGCACCTCTGTGTGCTTGAACCAAGAACACGCTCCAAATCCATGTTTAAACCCAGCACATGTGTGCAAACGAATAATTGTGCAAACTGTAGGACGGTTAGGGCGCCTCCAGCCCCTAACCGCCAAGCTCGTGGGCACATGCGGTCACCATAAGACCACGCACTATAACAAAAGGGGGCTCTGTTTTCAAGGCAAATAAAAATGCAACATGTGGCGGTTCATTTTTCACAACTGTTGAAACCAACACCAAACTCCCGCGCTGTGATCATATGTTAAACACTTAATAAAACCGTGGGCTACATTTTAAAAAACCCCGCACGCAATCAACATGGTCATATGTACAAAGGCATAGAACCGTGGGTTATATTTAAAAACCTCCGCGCGCACCAAAACCCACGCCAAATCTCCGTGTATAGAAACGGTGGTCACATATAAATGCATGCGACTGGGGCTGGGGCTAAGCCCAGCCCGGACGCACCCCAAACCACAATTCAATACAATTGAAATATAATTAAAACCGTTCATATGAGCGCGTTGTCAAGTTGGAATTGGTGAAGGCTTTGGTAAAGGGGGAGGTCACCGATTCAAATCTGGTCGGCTCCACAAAATTTTAAACAACAAACTAATAAACCATTAGCCAATAAAGGGGTGCCACGTGGCAGCCCATGACTGGGCCACGTGGCACCTTACCATTTGCCAAAACCATGCCACTTGTCGACAAATGATTCGACCACACCTGCCAACCAAAATCTGCCATGTCACCTCTGTCACCTCAGCATACGGACGTGCCACGTCATCATACGGTCATGCCACGTCAGCATCCGTACGAGCTGCACAGTCAACACTTTTTTTTACCTATTTGACTTTCCGAACTGATCGCTATATCTCTCGTTCCCGACGTCCGTTTGAGACGAAACGAATTGCGTTGGATTCGTGACGACGAGGGATACGCTCTCGTTCATTTTGAAGAAATTCCAAGAACGTTGATTTTTGGGCTAAAATTTGACCCCTGGTCCAGATTTTGATCACACCTTCCCACTGAAAGGATTTTGGACCCACAAAAGCTTATCTGTCTGCTTTCAAGTTATATCAAAATCTTTTTGACAATCACCTGAATACTTTGACATACCGTGCACTGCAACTGACTATGTCCCTCAACCACTGTTCTTTGGCTGTTGCTGACCCACTGTTCTCTCTATGCTTGAAAGACTGCCAACCTTCCCACTGAGAATAAAGTCCCTCTTTCGAACTCTTTGACGTCAACATAATCAGCTCTCCAATGGCTGCAAAAACCTTCCTGCGACATCTTGTCACAAGCCAAGAAAACCAGCAATCTTGAAAACAAATTATACAAGACTGAAAATGATGACAACAAAGTCTTTTGCTCTTCAAATAAACTGTCGCATCTTGTACTTCATCAAAGCACATGGTGTTTTCTTGCATCATGGTGTACTCAAAATCAACTTACAAGTCAACAAACACCATCGACTAAACACAAGTCAAAAAACATGATCGACACAACATAGTCGTCAGACAATCATCAACACCAGTCAATACTCATTTGAAACATCTCAACCTTCCAAAATGACAAGTCGACAAACATGATAAACAATCATGTTACAATCATGAATCACTCATGATGAACCATCACCAGGTTCACTGCTTTACACATATAAAAACAAATGCATGTGCATGACTCTTCAACTCTCCTTCCAGTACAAACATAAGTACATAACCCCATAACATGTGGGTACATAAGAGTTGAAATGAAAAAGATAAATGGCAGTAACAAGTGAACATCATATCCATATTTTACATCCTCCTCGCGAATTTATGCAACAACAAAAATGCCTTCAAAATGAATTGCATTCACATGCAACTTGCATCATGCAAGTTGTGATAAAATGATGCAACTTATCATGCTTCCCATAAATGCACACATAACGTTGAAAAGTGCATTTACAACAGAAAAATGCAAGCCTTACTTGCTCAAGAAATCCAACCATTTCTTACCAAGCCAACTCAACGGTGACTTTTTCTGCTGAAAATCGTCCTCTTGTGAATCATCTTGACTCACATCAATGATGGAATCTCCTCTTCCATTCTTGACAAACTCTTTATCCATCTGCTTCTGGTGTTGTGGATGAGTGGTTGGATGCAATGTCCAACATTGGTCAATGAGATGACCCCGCTTCTGACAATGAGTGCAAATCTTTTGCATCCTCTTTTCACGTTGTCTTTGCTTAGAAAGTTTCTTGAAAGTGGTTAATCTTTTCCAACATTTTGAAACATGATGGTTATATAAACCACAATATGTACATGGATTCTTTCTTCCATTTTTACATATAAATTTATTATGCTTAACATAATCAAAAGCAACTGAATGATAAGCAGAATTATACCTTGAACATTCACCTTTATCGCCTCTTTGAGGAGGTGAATCTGAAGAGTTACAGGCTCTCCTTTGAAGACCATCAACAGTGTTCGTGTCCTCATCACTGTCACAACTTTCTTGTTTCACACATTCGCATTCATCTTGAACACAAGCCTTGCATGCTGGAGGGATTGAACTTTCAACAAAAGTTCTTGAACTTTCACCTTTAAAGCCTTCTTGAGGAGGTGAACTTGAA
>ML795424.1:121437-150820 GCA_009831015.1 Picea engelmannii
AACTCTGAAAACGGATCATGGCTCATCCGGGCATGACCTCTTCTACATGTGGCCATAAGCTTCCCTGAGCTTCTCTTTGGAAAAAACACCTGTAAAAGTCCTCAAAAGCCTTTGAAACCTGTCCCAATGTGTTCAGAGCATATTAATTAGCCAAAAATGATTATTCAATCACAGAAAACAAACATAGGCTCACCAAACCATGTCCTCCATCAATGAGGGCTTCAAGCTCCCTAGAGCTTGCTGAAACTTAAATGGTGAAAAAATTGTAGAAGAAGTCTTCAAATGGATGTGAAAACAGTGCCAATGGATTCAGCACATCCAAAAACCCCTAGCTGGGCTTTTACGGCACCTCAATCGGCCAAAAGATGAAGAAGTTAGGCCCTCCTCCATTTTCCTCCTTCAACCTTGCTGAAACTGGTTCGCCAAAATGCACCTCTGTGTGCTCGAACCAAGAACACGCTCCAAATCCATGTTTAAACCCAGCACACGCGTGCAACCGAATAACTGTGCAAACTGTAGGACGGTTAGGGCGCCTCCAGCCCCTAACCGCCAAGCTCGTGGGCACATGCGGTCACCATAAGACCACGCACTATAACAAAAGGGGGCTTCGTTTTCAAGGCAAATAAAAATGCAACATGTGGTGGTTTTTTTTTCACAACCGTTGAAACCAACACCAAACTCCCGCGTTGTGATCATATGTTAAACACTTAATAGAACCGTGGGCTACATTTTAAAAAACCATGTGCGCAATCAACATGGTCATATGTACAAAGGCATAGAACCGTGGGTTATATTTAAAAACCTCCGCGCGCGCCAAAACCCACGCCAAAGCTCCATGTATAGAAACGGTGGTCACATATAAATGCATGCGACCGGGGCTGGGGCTAAGCCCAGCCCGAACGTGCCCCAAACCACAATTCAATACAATTGAAATATAATTAAAACCATTCATATGATAAGTAATGAACGGTGGCGCGTTGGCAAGTCGGAATTGGTGAAGGCTTTGGTAAAGGGGGAGGTCACCGATTCAAATCCGGTTGGCTCCACAAAATTTTAAACAACAAACTAATAAACCATTAGCCAATAAAGGGGTGCCACGTGGCAGCCCATGACTGGGCCACGTGGCACCTTACCATTTGCCAAAACCATGCCACGTGTCGACAAATGATTCGACCACACCTGCCAACCAAAATCTGCCATGTCACCTCAGCGTACGGACGTGCCACGTCATCATACGATCATACCATGTCAGCATCCGTACGGACTGTACGGACTGCACAGTCAGCACTTTTTTTTACCTGTTTGACTTTCCGAACAGATCGCTATATCTCTCGCTCCCGACGTCCATTTGAGACAAAACGAATTGCGTTGGATTCCTGATGACGGGGGCTACGCTCTCGTTCATTTTGAAGCAATTCCGAGAATGTTGATTTTTGGGCTAAAATTTGACCCCTGGTCCAGATTTTGATCAACAAGGAAGCTTCGAAATATGACATGCTGCCATCACTGGACCATACCAACAGAATATAACCTAAGGAAAAAGTAAGTACCCTCAAAGACTTTTTGCAATCATGCATCAAAATGTTAGGTGATCCCTCATCTATCAAAGTATTGCAAAACATCCTAGAGAAATGTAGTAGTGAGACGGAACAAAAGCCAGAAATGAAAACTGTCAACCACCTACACAAAAGAAGAAGAACAAGTAGAGAATTTAGAATCAATGCTAACATTGGGGATTTCAACATGGGAGATATTATACTAGATCTAGGATCTGAGGTGAATGTACTACCAAAAACCACATGGAAATGCATGGGAGAACCTACATTGGGATACTCAATTGTTCAATTAAAGCTAGTAAATCAACATAGATTTCTACCAATAGGTAGATTGAAAGGAGTAACCGTAGATCGGGATGGCGTGCGCACTAAGGCATACTTTGAAGTCATCGAAATAGTAGACGGTACAACACCTTACCCAACGCTACTTGGTCTGGATTGGGCGTTCGACAACCAAGCCATAATTAACTTGAAGACCAGAAAAATGGCATTTGAGTCGGGAGACTACAGGGTTATAGCCCCACTCGACCCATTAAAAGGTGAGAGGTTCATCGAACCCACTTGTATGGATCTAGACAAAATCGGCCAGTTGTATAGAACAACTGCGCGCGATGCAGACTATATAAACCCAACTGCAAACAGGGTACTCAGTTGGCGAAGCATTACTTCATGCATAATGAACTCAGACACTGGGTTATAAAAATGGCAGCAAAGACTACACGAAGTATCCACAAGAAGGTGTGCAAGAATAGACCGTGCAGTAAGATGGCTTGGCACAGAAATCAGAGAACCACTCAGTTTTCACAGGCTAAATGATTTGGAAACTTTCTTGACACAATATGAAGATGAAGTATTAGAGAACCAGAGACTATTAGCACTAGATTTAGCACTAAAGGCTACACCTGCAAGATGGTGGGGTGCGCACAAAGAGACTATCATAGATTGGTACCAATGCAAATGATTAATGCGCATAAGGTTTGATGCAGAACAGACATGGAACAACCGACAAAAATATGATGGAATAGGAATACCAGCAGAACACTTGGAGGTGTGTAAAACACTATGGAAAATGACGCCACCAGAAGAATGGTCTCACCACTTCATTCATACTTCAGAAGGCATACCGGCGAATTGGTATATAGACCAGGAATTGTGAAAAGGAACCAAGACATGGACACCACTCCAACAAAACTTTACAGTCACTTTCTCATTCGAGCATGAGAACCCCAACATAGACATAGCCCTGAAACGGATCAGAGATGTCATATTCATTACAGAATCAGAAGTGGAAGTTATCAAAGAGGTACAACAGCGGAATAAGAAGACAGTCAAGGAACTGTTGTCATGCTACCATGTACAGGAAGAAGCACCGGATGAAGATGATCCGCACGATATTCATATCGAAGAAGTCGAAGGCGAGAGAAATGTGGATGGACCACCCTTAGAATCAGAGGTCATCTCTGCGCCAATCAAGATCAAGAAGTTTAAGATAGGGACCACCGAGAAGCCCAAAATGGTCGTCATTGGAGATTATTGGAACGAACAGAGACTAGAAAGCATCACAGAATTGTTGTGTGAATACAACGACCTTTTTCCCACGACCTATATAGAAATGAAAGGAATAGCCGGATAATTAGGAGAAATGAAGATACCAATCAGACCTTATGCAAGACCCATTAAACAATGACCATATAGACTGAACCCCATCTAAAAACAGAAAGTTAAAGACGATATCGATAGGATGCTCGAGGCCAGCATCATCGAACCAGTCGAAGAATCAGAATGGATAAGCCCGATGGTAGTACAGGACAAGAAACAAGGAAGATGGATCAGGATATGCGCCGACTTGAGGAATTTGAACGATGCATTCTTACATGACCCATTCCCCACACCATTCACAGACGAAGTACTCGAGAATGTAGGATGACACGAAGCCTATTCATTCACCGATGGATTCTCAGGATATCATCAGATTAAGATAGCATAAGATGATAGAAACAAGACCACATTTGCGACAGAATGGGGATATTAACAGTACACAATCATGCAGTTCAGATTGAAGAATGCACCTGTGATATTCTCCAGAGTGGTCATCGCAGCATTTAAGGAATTCATCCACCAATTTCTCGAAGTATACCTGGATGATTGGACGGTTTATATCCTGTTAAAAAACCATGTGGAAGTTTTATGCCTGATGTTAGAACGATGCAGACAATGCCAGATATCACTGAATATCAAGAAATGCATATTTGGAACACCATTTGGGATACTACCGGGACACATAGTATGCAAACAGGGTTTACTAGTGGATCCGGCCAAAATTGCAGTCATTATTAACCTACCAGAACCAAAAATAGTCTTCCAACTAAGAGCAATGTTAGGACATACGGGATATTACAGGAAACTCATCAAAGGCTACACACATATTACAATGCCTATGGAAAAACTGTTAAGGAAGGATACCAAGTATCAATGGAACGATGAGTGCCAACACGATTTGGATACCCTGAAGGAAAATAGGTCACCGCACCACTATTGGTATTTCCAGACTGGGAAAAGACATTCCATGTACATGTAGATGCATCAGCAATAGCACTTGGAGTTATCTTAGCACAACCAGAAGCAGGAGACTTGGATCACCGGATAGTGGTCGCAAGCAGGAAGTTATCATACTCATAACATAATTATAACATGACGGAAAGCGAAGGCTTAGCTATGGTTTATGCACTACAGAAATACAGACATTACCTATTGGGAAAACACTTTAAGATGTTCACAGATCACTCAGCCCTGAAATACCTAGTTAACAAGCCAGTGTTGGGGGGGAGAATCTGTCGATGGTTACTGCTATTTCAAGAATTTGAATTCAAGGTAATAGTCAAACCAGGGAAATTGAATGCAAGACTTGACCACCTATCGAGGGTCACAAATGGATAGGAACCAACGAATTTGGAAGACAACTTTCCATATGCACAACTCTTCTTAGTACAAATTGTTGACGATTACTTCGCAGAGATCATCCAGTACTTGAGCACGGGTATTGCGATGCAAGGATATACCACTGTGCAGAAGAAGAACCTGGTAGTCCGCGCAACCGACTATCAACTGATCGCAGGGAATCTATACAAAATGGGCACAGATAGCATCTTACGAAGATATGTACTAGACCATGAACGATTGAGAATTTTAGCAGAAGCCCACGAAGGAATAGCAGGAGGGCACTACGTAGGAAAAGATACCACGCAAAAGGTACTACGTGCAGTATTATGGTGGCCAACGATACATAGAGACTCGAAAGAATATTGTCAGCAATGTGATGTCTGTCAATGGGTCAACAAACCCAACAAAGGGGATGAGATGCCACTACGACCACAAGTGACACTTCAAGCATTCGACAAATGAGAAATAGACTTTGTGGGACCCATTAACCCACCTGCCACGAGAACAGGGGCAAGATATATTATCATCGTGACCGAATATTTAACAAGATGGGTGGAAGCCACACCAGTAAAAGATTGCAGCACAGAAACAACTGCCCACTTTCTCTTCAAATAGGTAATTACTAGATTTGGGTGCCCAAGAATTTTGATGAGCAATCAAGGAACGCACTTCATCAACAACACCATCCAAGTGATGCTCAAATAGTTTGAAGTTCATCACCAAAAAATCACACCGTATCACCCACAGGCTAATGGCACATTAGAAGCCTTCAACAAAATTCTAGAGAACGCCCTGACAAAGATATGTAATGTCAACAGGGAAGATTGGGATTTCAAGGTACCAGCGGTACTATGCGCGTATAGAACCACATGAAAAATGTTGACAGGTCACACACCATTCAAACTGGTCTATGGTCAAGAAGCAGTAGTGTCGTTAGAATTTATAATACCTAGTCTACGTGTAGCAGCTATCACACAAATGACAGAATGAGGCATAGTACAGGAATGACTGGATCTATTACTGTCAATGGAGGAAGACCGAATCTTGGCAGGATTCCACCAACAAGTACAGAAAGTGAGAGACAAAGCATGGAACGACCACCACATCAAGAGAAAGATGTTTAAGGAAGGAGATCTAGTATTTCTCTATGACAATAAAGCGTTGCAGCACCCACGGAAGTTGAGGATGCATTGGCTAGGACCATATGAGGTAAACACTTTCACGGACGGAGGAGTTGTATATTTGAAAGATCTAGCAGGTGCAGACCTCAGAGGAATGATCAACGGGAGTCGACTGAAGCCATACAAGGATAGTCGACTACCCACCAAGCAGTAAAAAAAAAAAAAAAACAACGTGCAACATGACGAACAAGTCGCATACGCAACACGAAACCAATGAGGGAAAAGACAACGACCATATCAAAAAGGGAAATAAGAGGGAAAAGGAAATTTAGTAAAATCACACTGACAGGACAACATGCGACAAAATTAAAGCAAGGAAAGGATGGATGGGATGTTGTCGACAAAGTAGCCATAAGGGTAGGTACGAAACCGTCATGGATGCATTGAACCCACACTTATGGTGCATTAATCGCACAAGGTAGGAGGCATCCTCAACAAGCTTCATGGCACACCCATACAACACACGAGCACAGAAATAGTTAGTCTATTCGCACAAGAAGAACGGAGAAACAGAAAGAGCATCCCAAACACACAAAGCGAGCTCACAAAGCTTATCCGAGCTATTTGAACCAAGAAAACATCCACTCGACACCAGTATGGCACCACCAAAGCTCGCAGAACCAAGCCAGACAGTCAAACCTACTAGGGTTCAAACTAGGTCATGAGGAACACGGGAAGAGAATGACTAGCAGCCACCAGAGATCGTCGATATTGACGAAATCTCGTCATTGGAGGACATTCCAATTGAATCAACACCAATCCAGGAAGAGATCCCGCATCCCCAAGCGGAAACCAGGAAAGAGGACACGCCGGATGCAGCGCATGAGCCTTGGAATGAAGCAGTAAGAACTCATTAGGAAGGACAGCCAGAAAACGTCGAAGCAACCATGGAAATAAGCGGAAGCACACAGAACCTAGAAGTAGAGGTCCAAACAAATGTTCCACAAATACCCATCCCAAACTTTTCTTTTTCGACCAAGCCGACTGGTGAAATGGGCAAGGCTTGGGAAGAATGGATGGCGAAGCAGCAACCGAGAGTTGTTGGAACTTTGAACTAGCTAACACAACAGGAAGACGGGATTCAGATACCGAGCTCTCCTTGAAAGAAACCAGCTGCAGAGATTGTGCTACCTCGCACACCAGAAGGAATACAGGTGGGCTCGCAGCTATTGGGTCATGTCAGAAAGCTCAAATTTTCTGACCATGATGTAGCGGATGAAAGAAAATATCCATATCTTGCACCACAAGTCTTTATGGAGACAATGGCTATGAACCCTCTCGGAGGAACTATCACTAAGCCATGCCAGTGGGCAGTCGGACTGGACAGAACCAGAATCTTAGGATTGATGAAGATACAACACTTTGGCAGAGGCTAATATGCGACTACATGCATTAAGCAATTGTTAGCAGTTACACATGGAGGGGATGTATGGCTGGACAAACCCGTCCCCATAACTATTGAAATTATTTTGCAGATTACAAGACTACCCATCTGGGGTATGGATCTCGCGTTGATATTGGACGACAAGTCTAAGGAAAAATCATTGGCATAAGAAATGAAGAAGAAATATGGCACCGACAGGGGAATGAGGGGCATTATAATCAAGTGAATTAATGATGCCGCGACACAACTGAGAAAAATATCTTAGCCTGCAAACTGCTAAGAAAATGCCACAAAGAGGAAGTATCGGTAGGAGTCATCGCAGTTGCATCTTAGTGCACCTTCATGAGTTGGGTGCCATATTTGTCAAACTTGTTCCAAATAGACTGTAAAGACGCGTAGGAAGCAGATACAGAATTTCATTATTCATGGCTAATTACTCTCATTGCTTTCGTGGGATGGAAAGAACCGGACCACGTCACCTTCTGTACCACACCACAGCCAGGAGAAGCAAGATATCGCATCCTGAAATCCGTGCCACTGGACAAGCATAAGAAGGAAAATGGAATTATATTCGAAGCCTACATACGAGAAATGCATGAAGCAATCAACCGATCATGGAGGATAACACTAGAGGCTGTTGCGCGATTTGTGGGCATCGCCAATTTCTGGGCTAGGCGACAAGCCATGTGGATACAACCAAGATAGGACCCACATAAACTGTGGCTACAAATGCGCTACTGCATCACCGAGGGAGACATTGACATGATCATCCATGAGTGGTCGAATGAATGGAAAATCCCAACTATACCCAGAGCAGTACCAGGACAAACAACAGAAGGAGGGGCTCCGTAGGCGGAAACACAGCCTCCACAAGTCCCAGTACCCAAGAAACCAAGAACGGGCCAAATCAAGTCGACTCAGAAAAAGGGTGACTCAGAGCAGCTAGGGACCCAAAAGGGGAGAACAGAAACCACTCAGCCAACCAATGAACAACAGAACCCAGCTGAGGGAGCACAGGAAACCACAACGATCCCCATCACATGGGAACCAGGGGGAACTAAGAGACCAACGGTATAGGAAACAAGTACGCGCAAGAAATCAAAGGCACAACGACCACCACCAGAATACACAATCATAGAGGACGATGGTGAGATGATTGCCAAAATGGTCCAGGATTGCCTCGCAGAGGAATTTGATCATGCAATGCACCACATGGATAAACTGCAGAAGGAGCTGGCAAAAATGGGGCAACTCCTGAAGAAATCCGGAGAAGCCCAGATTACAAGTAGAAGTAGAAGCATAGAACCATCGAGTGCACAGACCACAGAAAGAATGGAGGTAGGAGAACGCGACTCAGCTCTTTCGAAACCACATTCCACGATTTACATAAAGTCGAGCATGCTACGAATGGATGAGATTGTGGGACAGACACCACTGAAGGACTTGGATCAGATCCAATTGGTCCTAACATGGATGCCAACAAAGGCCTTATACCAATTGCAGGTTAGCGTCGACTATGATATACAGTCTCGAGCACATAAAAACTTGGTTGAGCTACAGAAAGCAACAAAGAAGCAGGAAACACTGCAAACAATTTACGCACAGGAAAAATCGAAAACACAGGAGGCGAAGGAACGTAGAACTGAGTTGGAACATAGAGTGGAAGACATTTTTGGGAAACTTCCAACTACTGTGCAAGGAAGTGAACTCCCAGCGGCAGAAAATATCGATCAGATTGCGTAGGAAATTGATCAATATCAGAAGGAGATTGAGACTCTCCGTGGACATATTAGACTAACAACTCCACCAGCAGTAAAAGAGCAAAGGAAGCAGGAAGCAACAGTGAAACTACAGGAGCTGGAAAAATAGGTCAGCACAGCAGCCGACTTGCTGGATAAAGCAGCACAACTCTTAACAAAGCTGGAAGAGGATCCACAGGTCCAACAATGGGACAAGGAGGAGGAAAGGATCAATGCAAAGATCCAAGAATTCAAGCAGCAACATAAAACCATCCCAATTACAGAAAGGGTCAAGGGGACACAAGAGTTAAAGAAGATACATGTAGAACTTCTCACTGTGCAAACTCAGAAACAAGAGCGTCAGGCTCAAATAGAACCGTTGCAGGAATGGATAGCAGCAGTACTAGAGCAGGCAGAAGAAGCCAAAACACAGTCAGCATGGACTCAGCTAGAATTTGCAGGATTGATAAGTGAAGAAGTAGCATCACAAATAGTCGATATTATCAAGGAGAAAATCGAGCAAGCACTGACAAAAGCAGCAGAATTGCAGGAGAAGTTCCAGATGATCACTAGGGAGATCGAGGAAGCACAACGCAATTAGGTGAACCGGGATGAGTCACATGTCAGTGTTGGGGGCCTGTTGGCACCAGGCCAAAGTAGAAAGAAGGAAAATCATGGGAAAGAAAGCGTGCAAGAAACTAAAGTGACAACTGGCAAAAGATCAGCACGCGCGAATGCAAGAAAGCATGCATAGAGGAAAGTGACAGCTGGAGGAACAACAACAAGCGCATGGGAGAAAAACCTAGAGTAAGAAGGGTTAGGGTTTTGGTAATATTCTGTAAGTGGCTGAAGATCCCGAAATGTATAAATATAGATACGAAAGTATCATATAGGGGATTATTGTTGTTGTGGTTATTGTTGTTGTTGTTGTTTTTATGTTAGTTTTTATGAGGATTACGATTGTTCCGAGTATTGTTGTCGGCGATACGCAAAGGGTTTTTGAGTTGTATGAACCGAGTTTTGTAAGTTGTTGAGCAAGAAAATATAGGAGGGAATGTAGATCTGAGGATTAGACCACAGGATGTAGAGCCTGGTGCGATCTAGTTCACCTCACATAGATCTTACCCACTTTTGCGAATAACTGTAAGCGCGCAGTGCAAGGAAATCAAGAACTACCATAATAAAAGAGCCAGATCTTTGTGGACATAGCCCAGGAGGGGTAAACCACGGTAATCTCTGTGTAATGTGTTGAATGTCTGCATATCTTTAACTTCTTTCAACAATAGATGATTATAATTGATGAATAACCAAATGCATTATTAGAATCTGTTTATATTTTGAGTTATATGCATGTGATTCCTAGGAACAAGTAGATTACAATAACAGTTCACAGAATAGGGCCTCAATCGAGAAACCCGGTATCCCCTACTCTATCCTAGACTATAAACACCTGAGTCTTACAGTCAACCATCTTTAGCTATCTCGGGTGAGACTGCTCAGTACCTTCCGGGCGCTGTGTTGCCTTCTGGTTTACCAGGAGGGCCGATAGTTAGAGGTTTTTTTGGAACCCCAAATGACATGAACCCTGGGTAAATAACTCAGATAAACTGAGAAGGGATTCGATAGAAGAAACCAACAATGACTAGTACATGAGATGGACCACACTATGGCAAGAGAGGGGCCAAGCAGTTTCGGAGTTCACCAATACCTTATGCACCAAACTGGGTATCAAAGAATCTGAGCAACATTTGGTTCTGAAATACTATGGGGCTCTACACAGATACATCCAAACTGAAATGGATTTTTTGGACATCTCATAACTCAGTACTGCTTATCAATATGTTGTTAAAATCGAGCAGAAATTTAAGTACCAGAAAAATGTGAGTTTGGGTCTACAAATCCGCAAAAACCAAAGTATGATAAATATGGCCCTAACAAACAGCCTCCTGAAAACTAGTCCAATCCAAAAGAAAAGAAGGATCATGGAAAGATGAAGAAGGACACCAGAAAATGGTGCGATTTCCACAAAATCCCTTGGCACAACACCGATGAATGTTGCTCAAAACTGTCAATAGTGACCAAGATCAAAGACAAGGAGCCGAACCCTTATTCATAATCTAATTCATAAAATACTAATAGAAGAGAGATCAATGACGCAGACCCCACTACTATTTTCGCAACCACAACAATTCAACCGAAAAAACCAACAAATCCTGAAGAGGGGGATCACCTTTTTCATTCACAGATGTGGGTCAAGGGGACCCCACTGCATTTTATTATTGATAGCGGAAGCCAGAAGAACCTCATCTCAACAAAGGTCATCAAACAGTTAGGATTGGTGACAACACCACACCCGCAGCCATACAACATTGGGTGGCTTCGCCAGAGACGAGATCTTCATGTCAACCAGCACTATCGATTGTCATACAACATCCATCACTTCAAGAATGAGGTATTATGTGACGTTTTCCCATTGGATGTCTGTGGGGTTCTATTGGGACAACCATATATGTGGAAGCGTCATGTTATTTATGAGTCTCAACCCCGTAGTGTCATTGTTACTTTGGGGGGTCATCTCTACAGAACACCAGAGGTAATTCTGACTATTGTCCCACCTAAAAAGTGTCACAAGGTAGTATCTCATACTACAAAATTCATCTTCTTCACAGTCTGTTCAAAAGGTGAACAAAAGAACATTGCAACCACTACAACCTCAGTCCAAGCACCTTTTGTCCAGCAGAAGCAGGTAGAAAACATGGAAGCAAATAGAAAGGATTCATTTTTCACACAGTCATCTCATGTATCCATACTGGTTAAAAAGTTCCAATCCTTCCAACCACAGGTTCGTAACAGCCTTCAACAAGCTAAGAAACCCAACTTCTCTAGCAAGGCAAGTAACTCACCAAGATTCAGATTTAGCAAACGCTTCCCCCTCTCCCCCAAGAAATCAACGCAATGGAGACCATTGCTTCCTAAGGAGGGAAGATTTAACTAGGTGGATAGCGGTGGCCACTCACCTATTCCACAAGCTCGAAAAACATTTTTCCATCTTGGAAGATTTTTGGCAGGTTTTCGGGTTCCAAACTTCTAGGGCCGTTTTGAGGCCCTAAACGAGGTTTTTTGGGGATTTGGGGCCCAGGTGGTTGTTAAAGGCATTGACATGGGCCAGGCAGAAATCATTCTTCTCGATTGTACCTTTAAAATAGTGTATCGAGCTCCCCAAACAGAGATTGTATGCAAAATTTATGCCATCGGGAAGTTGACGTATCAACTACCCCCATCGGGGCCCGCAAACCTTTTGGCTTTTCATCTTCTGGGGTTAGGGTTTTGGATTTTACTTATGTTAAAAAGGCCTTTGGAGCCTCATTGTAATGATTATGTTCTTGCAAATGCGAGTAGTCGTCACATCTCTTCTCAGAGATAAGATTCCACCATTCTAGCAAGTCTTTCACTCTGTATTTTTACAGTGTTTGTACATTTCTTTCATTAATTGAAATCATGTATTATTGTATTTCTCTATTTCTAGAAATATTTATGTGTATTTCATTGTAATATATCTACTTTCATTTCATTTTAAAAAATAATCCAGATCATTGGAAGTAATTATCACTTGCGAAAAATTGTGCTTGTCTAATTTAACACTAGAAAATCAACATGGTTAGTCGTATGATATCAAGTATATGATGGATGTGTGTTGGTCATAGTAGAAGATGTATCATTTTGAGGGTCACTGTATATAGTTGTACAAAAGATAAATTGATCTCCTCTAGGATATCCTTTTTGTTGTTCTTGTTTCTTGTTCGAGCAAGTCACAGGTAATAGCTTTGAGAAGGAGCCATAATGACAGTTGCACGAAGCAACATGAAACAAGACTCTCCATACATAGATTTGTGCACATCCATGTAATGAAAAAGAAGAGGAGGTCAAGACATGTAGAGGGAGCATATGACTCTGAATACTATATATATCCTTAGAGGGAGTGATGGCTTCAGATGTTTTCTGCGAGAAACTGGATAGTCTCATGATGACATGTTATAGATATTAGAGAGCTACCCACCTACCCTAGATGCATGTTGTGAAGTCACTATGGATTTCCTATGATGTATAGATTCACGTTTCTGACAGTCAATGGTCATGAGCTCGTGTGGATGGTGATGGTGTTAGAGTCTGTGTCGGACAAAATACCTTCCTCATTAAGAGGGAGTGTTTAGATTTTATGTAATTTCGAATGTTATTCTTAGGTGTTAATGTTTCATCATCGGGCTGACATTCTCCCAATATTGATCATGGTAATTTGACCAATGGATAATGGCCCTAGCATAGTATTATAAGGACATAAGACTCAAAGTACGTTGCTTTCAACATCTGGAAGGACTGAAATTCTTCTTGTGGCATAGATGGCAACCTGATCGAGAAGAATGGTCCTTGTAGTCATAGAACACTCAGTTGAGTATGTGACAATTGTAGGACACTTAGTGTGCATATTGAAGAAATATTTGTATGGATTAAAGCAGGCACCCAGAGAACAGTATGGCAGAATCGAAAATTTTCTGATGAGCTTAGGATTTACAAAGAGTAGTGCAGATCCTAACCTTTACTTTAAGTTTGTGGATGATGGTCTGGTAATATTATTGTTGTATGTGGATGACCTATTATTAACATGTGTGGAAAATATCATCTCAGAGTGTAAGAGAAAAAATGGCTACTGAGTTTGAGATGAAAGATCTCAAGATGATGCATCATTTTTTGGGTCCCAAGGTATGGAAAATAAAGTATGAGATCTTTCTGAATCAAGGGAAGTATAATGTAAAAATCCTAAAGAGGTCTGGGATGTTGGATTGCAAGGTGATGGCTACAACTATGATATCAAATATGAAGTTGTTGTGGGATATGACTTTAGAGACTATGGATGTTACTTTATACAGGAAGATGGTGGGTTCATTGATGAACTTGACGAACACAAGACTGGATATATGTTTTTTTGTGAACACCCTGAGTCAATATATGGAGCATCCCAGGTAGGTTCATTTGGTCGCATCAAAACATGTGATGATGTACCTTAAAGGTACATTGGATTACGTTCTTAGGTATGTGACAAAACATGAGTTTGGGTTATACGGATATTCAGATTCAGATTGGGCCGACATTATTCCTAATTGGAAGAGTACCTCAGAATATTGCTTCAATCTAGGCTCTAGTATGGTTTCATGGAGCAGCAAGAAGTAGTTGTGTGTAGCACTTGGTATGGCTGAGGTAGAGTATGTGGCAACATTTGTAGCAAGTCGCAAAGTAGTGTGGCTTTAGAAATTGTTGACTATTGGACTGAATATGACTTATAGGTAAGACCTACAAGAAGAGAACGACGAGACTTGTTCTAGAGGACAATTGATGAAGTCAGCAGGTTGAAGATCCAGTTGATATTCAGTGCTCGAGAGGGAGTCAGATGGTCAGTTCCAGAGGGAGTTGGGTACTACAATAGGAAGAAGGGGGATCCATCGGATGCAGGAAGCAGTCATGTGTGGTGCTCAATACGATTGAAGCTGAGTATTTGGCAGCATGTGGAGTAGCAATGTGGCTTCGAGAACTGTTTATTGGGTTATTTGGTCTCGGACTAGAGACGACCTACATTTGGTATAACAACTAGAGTTGCATGAAGTCATGAGAGAACCATGTGGTCTATGACATGTTGAAGCATATCGAGATCAAATATTACTATATCAGGGATATGGTGCAGAAAGGAGTAGTGAGGCTCTAGTTTCGTGACTATAGAGGATCAGGTTGCGGATGTGTTTACCAAATCGATGTCGATGATGAAGTTTGAGTACTTCAAGGACAAGCTTGGCATGGTCCCTCTTCAGAGGGATTATTCTCATCCAGCATGAAAAAGGGCTGGCATTGAGACAGGTGGAACTCATCCAACATAAAAAAAAAGGTTGGCACTGAGTGTTCTCATCCAACATGAAAAGGGGCTAGCACTAAGATAGGTGGAACTCATCTAGCATGAAAAAAGGCTAGCACTGAGATAGGTGGAACTCATCCAGCATGAAAAAGGGCTAGCACTAAGTGTTCTCATCCAACATGAAAAAAGGGTTTTTACTGAGATAGGTGGAACTCATCCAACATGAAAAAGGGTTGGCACTAAGTGTTCTCATCCAGCATGAAAAAGGGTTGGAAATGAAATAGATGGAGTTCATCCATCATGAAAAAGGGCTAACACTAAGTGCTCTCATACAACATGAAAAAGGGTTGGCACTGAGATAGGTGGAACTCATCCAGCATGAATTAAAAGGGCTTGCACTGAGTGCTCTCATCCAGCATGAAAAAGGGATGGCACTAAGATAGGTGGAACTCATCCAGCGTGAAAACAGGTTGGCCCTGAGTGTTCTCATCCAACATGAAAAAGGGATGGCACTGAGACAGGTGGAACTCATCCAGCATGAAAAAGTGTTGGCACTGAGTGTTCTCATCCAGCATGAAAAAGGGTTGGCACTGAGACAAGTGGAACTCATCCAGCATGAAAAATGGCTGACACTGAGACAGGTGGAACTCATCCAACATGAAAAATGGTTGGAGCTGAGTGTTCTCATACAGCATGAAAAAGGGTTGGCACTGAGTGTTATCATCCAACATGAAAAAGGGATGACATCGATATCGAAGGTACACATGATGAGGTATAGATGCATTGTGAGGCAATGGATGTCATGGTGACATGTTGAAGCTATTTGAGATCCACCCATAGGTAATCTTCAGAGGTAATATTGGCATAATTTAGAATGTATCCCTCGCTAAGAGGGAGTGTTGATGTTTGGGAAGCATCGAAAAGACATTCTACCAAATTAATAATTAATAATATGATTATTAATTATTAAACAATATTATTAATGTAATAATATATTTATATAAGGTATAAATATCTATCATAAATAATTATTTATGATGAGTGTTCCATATATATTTATTATCCAAGGGATGCATCCTTTCATGGATGGTCACCATATGTTCTATATATATGGAAAATTCATCATTGTAATAACATATTCATATACAATATCATCTCATATAGAAATATACAATATCATCTCATATAGAAAAATCAACATACATGTATCCCGATATATAGAACCACAAATATGTTGAAATACATACCATCCATTTTTTCCATAGATCCCAACAAATATTACATGTATGAATGGTTCTCAATACATACCATCGTGCAACTGTCATTATGGATCCTTCTCAGAGCTATTACCTATGACTTGTCTGAACAAGAAACAAGAACAAAAAGAATATCCTAGAGGAGATCAATTTATCTTTTGCACAACTATATACAGTGACCCTCGAAATGATACATCTTCTACTATGACCAACACACATCCATCATATACTCGATATCATATGACTAACCATGTTGATTTTCTAGTGTTAAATTAGACAAGCACAATTTTCCGCAAGTGGTAATTACTTCCAATGATTTGGATTATTTTTTAAAACGAAATGAAAGTAGAGATATTACAATGAAATACACATAAATATTTCCAGAAATAGAGAAATACAATAATACCATAATACCTACATCGATATTTATCTCATAATATGAGATAAATATTATATATATCGGGAATACCTTGTAGAGATGATATGGTACATAGAAGTTGACTTTGTCAAAATCCAACCATCCAAAAAGTTAATATTTCTATTACTTTAAAATTTAAATAAAAACCAAATTTTCAAAACTTCGATTAGTCCAAAACTCTAATCAAGCTTATATTTATTTTTGGAAAGAATTAAATGACAAAATTTCACCCTATATAGAACATAATAAAGCTCTAATCATATCTAAAAAATAAAAAATAAAAAGACTTTCACTTAACTTTTTCATTAAATATTGCATATTTAACTTAAAATTTTATAAGTTTTCACTTAAATTTTTCATTAAATATTACATATTTAACTTGGTGCATATACATTGTCCTTTGAAATAATTTGAAATTGGTGGAGGTAGGAAGGCCATACCAAGAGTTGAAGGTTTAATGGAGGTCGACCTACAACATAATAGGGTTTCTAGTGTTTAGTATCGGCTTTGGTTAAGTAGGATTCTCAGATGGAATGACACGGACCTCTTTGTTTTTTCCTCTTGAGAATCGAGCTCTTGGGCGCTTATGGAAGGGGTTTCATTACTGTTTTGGAAACCGTTTAGTTATTCCTCCACTATTGTCCACCCTCTCCCTTTTTAGTGGGATGTATTTATGTTTAAAATTTATGCTAACTATCCCGAATGTTTTGGCGAAGTTGTGTATTAATGCAGCGGGGTTGTTCTAGCTAGCAGACTCTCATGGTCTTGGCATTTCTGTCTTCTCATCCATTAGTATCTGTCTGAAACTCAAATCCTTAAATTTTTGACGAGACTGCACTATTGTACACATTACCCATTCAATTCACATTGACACATTCCGGCCGCAACAGACAACATCTTCCGAGAAAGGTGTACCAGCACTGATTAAGTCACTTGATAGAACACATCTTCCGGAGTGGGCCACTTTGAAAGAAACTGATTAGATTGATTCACTTGGATGGGGAACAACAACTTCTAGGGGAGGTCACTTCAAAAGCAACAAACAATTATTATATCCCTAAGGTGGTGGGCTCAATTGGCTTCTAGAAGCTACTAAATGGATAGTGAGGTCAACACACTCATGGGTGTGGTTGACAAGGAGCATTGGGAGAGGGCAGGTTTATTTACCTCGATGGACACGTTGTGTAGTAGTAAAGGCAATAGGTTCCATCATAATGGGAGAGTTAATATCCCATTGTCTATCGCGATGGAGTTAACATTTTCTCCTATCTCTAGCACTAAACTTCACCAACAATCTGATAGAGTGACGGACTCACAAACTTCTCAGGGTATTGCTTGTCTGCTTGGTGCGGTTTCTGCGGGTATTTCGTCTGAGTGTGGAGAGAAGGAAAAGGGCGACCAATATGGTCGGCATAGGGAGGAGGTTTCATTTATTCCACCTGAAGCACAGGAAGCGGAGTTACATAGAGGACGCTCAAAAGGAAAGAGGGGATGCCTTAAGTGCTCAACGAGGGTGTGGAGGCCAAAACAGACTAAACATAGAATGGTAATGGGCATGGAAATAAGACTCGAAGAGTTGTGTAATCTAGCACTTTTTTCTTTGGTTGGGAGGCTGGCTTACCGGTCATGCCGCAAATTTCCACTCTCGGAGTGGATGCATAGTAACTGGGAACCATTGATTGGTTATTCCCATGAGGTATTGACTCTACAAAGAGGGTGGTTCAGCTTTGTGTTTAAGAGCCTGGAAGACTCTACGAGGATCCTACAAAGGTTTTGGGGCTATGATGGTGGGAGAATGATGTTGAAGATGCGGTGTATCAGATTTGATCCGAAGACAAAGTATTTTAGCTTTTGCCACTTATGGGTCCTACTCTCGGGTCTACCTCTATAGTTGTGGAATACGAAAGCCTTGGAGGTGATTGGTAATGCCTTAGGTCGTTTTATTAAGGTTGATGAAGAAGCAATACAGTCTTTGGACAAGAGAATGGAAAATATGCTCGTTGAAGTGGACATCCACACGGGACTTTTGGAAACTCTCGAAATCGAGTGAAGGGGTCACCTGCTCGTACAAAGGTTGGACTACTTGGGCATACCATTTTGTTGCTCCCTCTATAAGAGAACTGGACATCAGAAACAGGAATGTCCACATATCTACGGAGCTTTGGTAGAGGAGGAATCCTCAGAGGATATGCCATCTAAAATTTATGCTCTGATGATGGACGCTCAAGAGTCGGGGGACTACCCTAGTACGAGAATAGAGGATAGTCTAGATTCGTCGGACCACACCTTTATTGGTAAGTTAAAACAATATTGTCCTGCATTGTATTTAACGTTATCTGCATGGGAGAGAGATCACTTAGATAGTATATTCCTTCCAGATATATTTCATCCGTAAGAGGTAGATAAGGGTAAGGTATTGGAATCTGACCCCGAGTTTACAGAAAAGCTTGATGTTCGAGCAGTGCCCTTACCTGAGAATGTAACAACACAAGGGTTGAGCTCCCCTGTAATTCCTGAGATTTTGACTGTGGAAGACTCTACATTTGTCTCGGGTTATGGTGAACCTGTCACTAGTGACTTTTCTTTGGATAGGATGATTACATAACTATTTCCATCTATTAGAGTGATCCAGAATGGATCCCAAAACCAAAATGGTCCAGGAAGGCCTAAAAATCAAAGTGCTCAGAATGGCTTCAACACGGACATGTGTGTAGGCCTCGTCGATACGAACCCAATGCAACTTGAACAGGCTCAAACAGACACCGTATGCAAAAGATACCGCGGTTTGTTCATTTTGTCAAACATGCAAAAATGATGATTGTGCAGTCCGTACAGTCTGTACAGTGTTGACGTGGCAGATGACTGTACAGGACGTATGATCGTACAGTGGCGTGGCACGTACAATGGATGTTGACTGGGCAGACATATAGTCAGAGAGGTGGACAAATCATGTTTGGACATGTGGCAGTTATTTGGCGAATAGTATGGTGCCATGTGGCCCAGTCTTGGGCTGCCACATGGCACCCCTTCATTGGATAGTTTTGGGAAAAATTTGTATGGACTCCCTGGGATTTGAACCCGTGACCTCTGATCCGAGCGATGAAATACTTGGCAGGGCCATTCTACCAGTCCACCTAGAGTATGACTTAACACTCTATGTTCAAAATAAACATTTGAATTGAAATGTGTTGTAAGTTTGGGCGGATTAAGGGTTGGGGTCTAGCCCCAGCCCTCGATGCATTTTCCATACGACCTATGCCTTGTGACCTTGCTCTTATGTATTGGCACGGGAGTTTTTTTGGTGCGTGTTTCAATGGAGCCCAGCCCTCGATTCAAACTCCCATACGACTGTACCATATGCCCACCGGTTAGACCTTAGCGCAGATAGTATGGGGTTAGCGTCGGTCGACGGGCTAGTGCAGATAGTATGGGGTTAGTGTCGGTCGAGCAGGCTAGCCCACTGAACAGGGTGCATAAACAACGGCTTAAAACTAGGGGCTAACAACCAATTAAGGTGCATGTAGCTTGGAGCCCGTGGCCATATGGCCATGCAACATATGACCAGGACCCAGAAACAAAGGGGCCAACATGCCAGCACTAGCTAGGGCCACATGGAGGGATCCCAGGTGACCAGGAGCCCTAGGATCAAGGGTTGCACCCTACATTTTTCCAATTATGGGTTTTTAAATAATATTATATTATTTTTAATTGATTTTAAGCTTGTTTGAGGGGATTTTGGTCATTTTTGGAGGATCTTGGGCCCTTTTTGAGGCCAAATCTTGGGGGGAAGTTGGGAGTTTGTTGCCAAATTCAAGCCTATATAAACCAAAGGTTATTGAAGCCAAAAAAAGGAGGTTTAGAATAGGAAAATGCTGAAGAATTGTTGAGCCAAAACCATTTTTATGCAGGGAAGTCATTAAGGAGAGCACCTTTGTGGGCCATTTCTGGGAGCTTCATTCATCCGTTTTCAGTGTCGTCAATTTTGATGGTTTCTTGAGATCTAGAATAACACATCCATATCAGTTTGTAACCCCTTTGGAACTTTTAGGATGTACATTTGAATCTTTGAAGAGAAAAAATAAAGCCTTACCCATTGAGACAAAGGCACAGAGACATAGGCAAGATTGCCAAACTCCGTTATCAACTTTGTTGTTTATGGTTTGTTGTTCCTTTATGCTTATTTCCAAATCTGTATATTTCTTTATGGCTACTGTGTTTCTTCATTAATTCTTCCTCTTTCATCAATTTCCTAAATGGTAAATGAACAAATGTTTTAAAACTCAACCATTATCATTAAAAGATCTTTTCGGATCAAGTGGTATTAGAGCTAGTTGACGGTTAGTTTTTGAATTTGCATGACTACCAGGAAAATGAAATCTAAAGAGGGAATTTCTCAAGATGAGAAGGATATGCGACCTACTCTATTTTCCATGGTAGAGATGGTGAAAGTGTTGTATGAATATTATTTGGAACGAAAGAGATCGGTTCAAGGGAAATCTTCAAAGAACGACAAAAGAAAAGAAGAATTGAAGGAAGTGCCTTCTACACCTGATTCAAAAATCATCTCTGAGGTATGCAGTGGAATTCATTCATCAATTTCGTATTGTTCTCATCAAGATGGTTCTTTTGGTGCATTTGAAAAACATAAAAGAGGTATAGGTTTGAAATTGCTAACCAAGATGGGTTATGAAGGAAAGGGCCTTGGAAATAAGGGCCAAGGTATCGTTAATCCCATAGAGGTTGTGGAAAGACCTCGTTATTTAGGATTGGGAAATGGCAAAGTAGAGATTAGAGAATGCTCCAAAAAATTGGAAGCAAGTGATGTTTCAAATGACCAGCCTAAGTCATCGTGGGAACAATTCACGAAAGGTGATGGTGTATCACTCCCTGATGGTAATAGTGAATGCAAGTCATCTCCAAAGAAAAGTGAAGATACACAAGAAAGGTATAATGGTCATGGTTTTTCCAAATCTCTTTTTGATTATAAAAAGCATAATCATGTAATCCAAAACTTGTGGAATATGTATCCTTGTACGTTTTGTCATTTACCCAAGCATTGTGTGGCCAAGTGTTAGAAGAGACAATCTTTGTACATGAAATTTTTGTTGACTAGGAAGGAGACACAACATAAAGACTTAAATCCACAATGGAAGAAAGAGAAGGGAAAACAAGTTTGGATGTAAAAAAACTATTGCACTTATTGCCACAAGGGTGGACATCAAAAAGCTAAATGTTGGAAGCTTAATCTGGAGCTTTGTCCAAAGAAAGATAAAAGGATTGTGTATGTACTCACAAAGGACGAGGCAGTACCAACGAAGCAAGAATAACAACATGAAGGAAATAAACCATTCACTTGGTTTTGCCAGAAGTGGATGTCACATATTCATTGTATTTTGCTTCCATTAATTTAATCACACATGTTATAATGATGACCTATTATAACATCATTTTTGTATAACATAGTGTTTTGTTTTATCCTTATGAGTATGTAATCAGTAAGTTCAATTTTGTAACCTTTTGGAGAACCAAAAGGTATTTAGTGGGGAGGTGATCTAGAATGGATCTCGAAACCAAAATGGGTCCAGGAAGGCCTAAAAATCAAAGTGCTTAGAATGGCTTCAAAATGGACATGTGCATAGGCCTCGTTGATCTGAACCCAACGCAACTTGAACGGGCTCAAACAGACACCATATGCAAAAGATATCGCGGTCTGTTCATTTTGTCAAACAAACAAAATTGATGACTATGTAATCCATTCAGTGCCGATGTGGCAACTGAATGTACATGTCATATAGACGTAAAGTGACATGGCAGGTACAGTGTATGTTGACTGGGCAGATATATAGGCAGACAGGTGGCCAAATCATGTTTGGACATGTGGCAGTTATTTGGCGAATAGTATGGTGCCATGTGGCACCCCTTCATTGGACAATTTTGGGAAAAATTTGTATGGACTACCGGGGAGTCGAACTCGTGACCTCCGGTCTAGGCGGTGAAATACTTAGCAGGGTCGGGCTACCAGCCCACCCACAGTATGACTTAACACTCTATGTTAAAAATAAACATTTGAATTGAAATGTGTTGTAAGTTTGGGTGGATTAAGGGTTGGGGCCTAGCCCCAGCCTCGATGCATTTTCCATACGACCTATGCCTTGTGACCTTTCTCTTATGTATTGGCATGGGAGTTTGTTTGGTGCATGTTTCAATGGATCCCAACCCCCAATTCAAACTCCCATAGTATTGTACGATATGCCCACAGGTTAGACCTTAGCACAGATAGTATGGGGTTAGTGTCGGTTAGTCGGGCTAGCCCGCCGACTAGGGTGCATAACCAATGGCTTAAAACCAGGGGATAACAACCAGTTAAGGTGTGTGGAGCTAGGAACCTGCAGCCATATGGTCATGCAACATATGACCAGGACCCAGAAACGGAGGGGCCAACGCGCCAACACCAGCTAGGGCCACATGGAGGGCGCCCAGGTGACCAAGAGACCGAGTATCGAGGGTTGTGACCTACATTTTTCTTATCATGGGTTTTAAACATTATTATATGATTTTTAATTGATTTTAAGCCTGTTTGAGGGGATTTTGGTCATTTTTGGAGGATCTTGGGCCCTTTTTTAGGCCAGATCTTGGGGGGAAGTTGGAAGTTTGTTGCCAACTTCAAGCCTATATAAACCAAAGGTTATTGAAGCCAAAAAAGGAGGTTCAGAATAGGAAAATGTTGAAGAATTGTTGAGCCAAAGCCATTTTTATGCAGGGAAGCCATTGAGGAGAGCACCTTTGCGGGCCATTTCTGGGAGCTTCGTTCATCCGTTTTCAGTGTCGTCAGTTTTTATGGGTTCTTGAGATCTATAGAAGAACACAAACAAATCAGTTTGTAACCCCTTTGGAACTTTTATGATGTACATTTGAATCTTTGAAGAGAAAAAATAAAGCCTCACCCACTGAGACAAAGGCCCGAAGACGTAGGTGAGATTGTCGAACTCCGTTATCAACTTTGTTCATGGTTTGTTGTTCATTTATGCTTATTTCCATATCTGTGTATTTCTTTATGGATGCCATGTTTCTTCATTAATTCTTCCACTTTCATCAATTTTCTAAATGGCAAATGAACACATGTTTTAAAACTCAACCATTGTCATTAAAAGATCTTTTTGGATCATCAAAGGTCAAAAATGAAGAATTGCCACTTCTTGTAGGTTTGAAGAATTTCCACTTCAAACCTATACCTCTTGTTTGTTTTTCAAATGCACCAAAAGAACCATCTTAATGAGAACAATGTGAAATTGATGAATGACTTCCACTACACACCTCAAAGATGATTTATGAATCAGATGTAGAAGGCACTTCCTTCAATTCTTCTTTGCTTTTGATGTTCATTGAATATTTCCCTTGAATTGATCTCTTTCGTTCCAAATACTATTCATACAACACTTTCACCATCTCTACCATGGAAAAGAGAGTAGTTCACATATCCTTCTCATCTTAATAAATTCCCTCTTTAGATGCCATTTTCCTGGTAGTCATGCAAACTCAAAAAAAAACCGTCAACTAGCTCTGATATCACTTCCTTTTGTCCTCTTTCTTTGAAGACGATTCCCCTAATACACCAACTCATGTTTTCCCAACCTCAATGTATGTAGCTTGAACAAAAACCTCATCAAGATTAGTAGTTCCAAACATAAATACAGTGTTACGAATGTGTGCAGGTAAACCTCCTATATACTTCATAAGAGTTTCTTGGGTATGTAAATGAATATCTAACATCAATGCCATTTTACGAAATCCAGATGTGTATTCTTGCATTGTTTGTCCCTTTCTTAGTTTAAGACCTTGCCATTCACTTAAAGCCTTTTCTTTATAACCCAAAGTATAGAATTGCTTTCTAAGTGCAAAAACAAAGACTTTCCATGATGGAAATACATTACCCACTTGTTGCGTGCCATTTTGCAACTTTCTCTGCCACCAGATGAGTGTTGTGCCTGCAAGTCGAAGCGATGCCAACTTGATTTGAGTTGCCTCATACTTGATTTGTTACACACTAAAATAAACCTCCATCTATCTGACCCAGTTATCAAACTTCTCTGCATTGACTTCACCATCATACATGGGTAATTGAAATTTCACATCAAGCTTAAGTAAAGGCATATCATTTTTAGGTTTATGGGAATGTTTTCTTGCGGTGGATTTAGAACTTGAACTTGAAGAAGAATAAGTTGATGGAGAAGAAGGAGGTGAAGGAGGAGTTTGAGGAGGATCCTCTCCTTTTTCATTTTTGACCTTTAAAGATTCACCTAGAATCGGTCTCTTTGGAAGAGTCTAATTTGTCTCGGGTTATGGTGAACCTGTCACTAGTGAATTTTCTTTGGATAGGATGATTACATCACTGGTTCCATCAAATAGAGAGACTTCAATCCCTACTACTATATTGACCTACTTGGGGAAGGAAGCTGTGGTTAGAACTATACCTAGTGGAGATGTTAGGGCTCCTCAGGGTGTTGGGGATTTCAAAGGGAATGATCCAGTGTGGTCGTGGGGTTTGGGGTATGAATTATCTCCTATCAAAACTAGGAGTGCTCACAAAAAGGTGGGGACAAACATTTCTTTCTAAGCAATCCAACTTTCTTCTAACATCGATCAGGGGGCGCTTAGAGGCATGAAATCCCTTGCAAGGGCTAGATCATGATCCTACTTTCTCTCAATAGCATAAGGGTAGGAGGACCCCTAAAATTGGCCTCCCTGTGTAGGCTTATCTCTAAAACAACTCCTAGTATAATCTTTCTACAAGAAACTATGGTGGTTGCGGAAAAGGCAAGAAACTTTATTATTCTCTCAGAACTGAGTGAATGATATGTGCAGTAAGTTCTGTGGGGACATCTGGTGGTCTCCTGGTGTCTTGGGATCCAAAATTCTTTGAATTAGAGCTTGTCCTAAGTTGCGGTGGTATTTTTTTGTCAGGTTCAAGCTTAATGGATAAAAGGAAGGTTTCATTTCTGAATGTTTACGACCCCTGTCAAGATCACAAGTTTTTCTGGAAAAAAGTGGACGATAGGGGCTTGTTAGGTCATGAGGATTTGATAATGGAAGGTGATATGAATTCCACGACATCTTCAGAGGAGGTTTGGGGGGCGCCAACTTTGGTTGACTCTTTGGCAGGATTTTTTAAGGCGATTTTTATAAAAATTAATCTAGTGGACGTTGTCCTTGTCGAGGTGGTTCCTATGTGGTGTAATGGTAGGTCTAGAGATGATGGAATTGATAAAAGAATTGATCGAATCTATGTGGAAGAGGATCTTATCACGCCATATTTGAGATACAGAACCTGGGTGGAATATCCCTATATTTATGATCATGCTCCAATACTTCTTCAACTGGGCTCTGGGATGTTGGCGGTTGTACATCCATTCAAGCTAAACCCAGTCTGGTTGCGTGAAGATTCTTTTTCCAATATTGCTCGAGAAGTGTGGAATGATTTTCATTTTCAACAGGCCGTGGGAGAACAAAGGAGATTAGTAGAGAGACTCACTTTTCTAAAATCTTGGGTTAATCTCTAATCGAAGGAAAAACACTTACATGACCATTTAGATCTGGAAAATATTGAAGATGCTTTAAATAATCTCTATAAATAGAAGATTCAGGGTTTACACGACGATGATTATGAATATCATTTGATGTCACTTGAAGCATAGCGCAAAAAATTCTTGTTGGATGAGGAAGAGAGATGGCGACAAAAGAGTAGGGAAGGAAACAAGCATAAGCAAAGCTATCATTTATGTAATTGGGAGACAATTTCGAAGCCAAAACTATATGGAAGGTGGGGTTTGAGAAATATCTTCGTTTTCTACGGGCCTATGATGACTGATACTTTGTGGAGAGTATTGTTGAAGAACGACATCTGGCACCGGGTGATAAAAGATACGTACTTACCCCATGGATCGGTGTCGACTTGGTTAAGATTGGCCTCATCGGTTACATCCTACGGTTCCCAAACTTGGAAAAAGATTCTTAATACTTTACCTGTGATATTGTATTTGCTGGCATGGACCCTGGGTTCTGGACACTCCATTATAATTGGGAGGGATGCAATTCTGGGTATGGGGAAGGAGTCCATTTTATCAAACGAGTTGGTTCTTTCAGTTAATTAAAAACATGTTTATCTTATGTATCAAGCGAGACGTGCTCTTCCACAGGGTTCAATTTGTACAAATTGGTTAGACGATGCAGAATTGGGGCTGGAAGGAGAATTAGCAGTGGAATGGGAGATGTACAAGAGGAACCTGATTGGATCATGGATTCAACTCTTGGAGAGACCATATGAATTAAAGTGGACTGGTGGGGATAATTCAGGGTAGCTCTCAATAAAAAATGTGTACAACGCCCTTGCCAAAAATCTGTGGAAATTTAAAATTGGCGGTTGGAGGAAAAAACAATGGAGTTGGGACTGCCCCACTGAAGATCAAATTATTTCCCTGGCTTGTGGCTGAAAATAAAATTTTAATGTGGAAAAATCTTCAAAAAGGAGGTTGGATGGGGCTAGGGATTTACTATCTTTGCAAAGGAAAGAGGGAATCGTGTAAACCTCTGTTTGTAACTTGTCCTTCCACGATTTCAGTTTGGGATAGAGTTAAAAATGCTCTAAATCTCTCAGTTGAATGGTATGGCCAATCAGTGAATGAGTGCTTTGAAAATTGGGCTAAACAAAACTTTACATTTCCAACTCTCCCAACCTTTATTTGTTGGTTTATTTGTCTTGATAGAAACAAGACTATCTTCGAGTCAAGGACCCCCTCCATTCAGAAGATGGTTTTCCTATCTTTAGGGGCCGTGGGCAATCACAGAAAAAAGGAAAAAGTTTATCTTCCTAGAATATCAACCTCTGAAATTCCTGAAGATAAAGTCATTGGGTGGTTCGATGGGGCAACACAACAGAATGGAGAACAAAGCGGGGAAGGTGGAGTCTTAAAGATCAATGAGTACACGGCTTATAGATGGACTTTAAATTGTGGTAGAGGAACAAATACTAGGGCTGAACTCATGTGAGTTTGGGCTACTCTAATTCTGGCTTCTAGGCTTTCAATTACAGATATACATGTTCTAGGGGACTACAAAATAATTATTTATTGGCTCAACAAGAAATAAGCACTTCAGGTTGTAACATTAGATGGATGGAAGGATAGGATAAATGAACTTCTCATTCACTTCAAGAACATATCCTCTGCACACATATTTAGGGAAGAGAATCAAGAGGCAGACAGATTATCAAAACAAGCTCTAAAAAATCTTCCAGGGAGAATTGCCTACAGTCAATGGAAAGGAGGCCATGAGGGCCCAACTCTTTTTTTAAACATGTTTTAGTATCCTTCACGGGGATAATTTTTTGTTTCCTAGTTCAAAGATGGAGGTCTTAGTAGCTATAGTATACAACTTGTAGGAAAGACACTTTACTTGTTGCTAATTGTCTCTCTTGGTTCTACTGGAGAAGACAATATTTTTGTAAGGAATTTGGAAAATTCTGTGTAGCTAAGTTTTTTGGATTAATCCATGAAAAAATGAACTTATGATATAATATTTGTTTTGAGAACAGATTATATTTTTATAAATATAATGCAAAATTTTATGTGGAAAAAAAAATATACATTGTCCTTTTAATAAAATAACTTGTCAATCTTATGGTTAGCTCATAGGTGGGAGGTGGAACTTTGGTTATTCAAAGACTTTTGACCAAAAGATTCGTTACAACAAAGTTTCAAACAAACAATGATAACACGTCTCCTTTGTAGATAAGGTTAACCTACTTCGGGTGTTGTAGTTTTGAATGCCTCCGCAGAATCCATGAGTCACTACGGTGTATATACAAATATGAGTTAATATCGACCTTGTTAAGTAGGGCATGATGTGTTTGTGGCAACATTGTACTTTATTTTGTAGAGTGGATATTGTTTATTTATATAAGTATATTATTTGTTGAGTGAGTTTAATGGTTAAGAATGTGTTTTTTTACTCTATTTTGTAAAATGAATATTGTTTATTTATATAAGTATATTATTTGTTGAATGAGTTTAATGATTAAGAATATGTGTGTATTTCCTCTTAAGAAGTGACAACTTCAAATCCAAAAGAGATAGAATATGTATAAGTACTTAAACTTTACCAATCAATTTAATACTTATTTATTTTAAAAAATACACCATATATAATAAGTCAATAATTACGCCGTACACCGATTGACAATAGGCACAATCAATGATCTTTTAACCTTATTTAACTTTAATCCTTAATCTGATCGCTATGCATTGAAGATGCTGGCATATTCTTAGTCGTCCTCCAAAATCAATGGGTCAGATTTATTGTTCATAACTTTCTTGCATTTATCAAGACATCCGTTAACATGTTTACTTTTTAACATTTACCTAATCATATTAAAAAATTACTGTAAGCATATATAATTGCCACATTTAAATGATTAAATAGGATTAAACCGTGCAGCCAAACGTTTCATATTACCACAGACGGATTACGAATTACCACAGACATTTTATAGCATGCGTTCTTAACCGACCTTTCCGCGTTCTCAACCGCAAGTTAGCGGCTATGCTGGTCAAATGTATCTCTTTTTCCTGTTCATTGGATAACCCTAACATAGGTTTATTTTATTTATTTATTTAAAAAAAAAATTAAGAAAATTATACACCGTATATAGTAAGTCAACAATCAAATGTTACGACTTTATTAGGCTCGTAGACGTACTATTGTCAGACTGTAGCGAAAATGTGCAATCTGGAGAAGAGAGGAAGGGTGTACATCCTCACTCTGTTGGGGGACGGAGATCACAGGTTCAATCCCTCTACCATCGATGCCATTTCGGCCGCCTTGAAAGAGGTTCAAGATTCCCCAGACGCGGGGGCTCTTGTGACCACCAACCAGGGAAGATACTTTTCAAACGGCCTCGATCTTCAATGGATATCTCAGAATCCAGATGCCCACTTGAGCACAATCAGGATCAAGTT